>JAVQJD010074966.1:0-15679 GCA_036023655.1 Nannoperca australis | reverse complement strand
TCTCTCTCTCTCTCTCTCTCTCTCTCTCTCTCTCTCTCTCTCTCTCTCTCTCTCTCTCTCTCTCTCTCTCTCTCTCCAGCCAAGTAACTGACCCTCAGGACAACCAGATGATCAATGTTCAAACTTCATCAATAGACCCACTAAAACCCAACAGGGAGTTGTGCAGCTATCCATTACTTGTGTCTTGTTTTAATTATTGGTGAGTGGGGTCAGTCGCTATACGTGTGTGTGTTTGACCCCCCGCTCTCCGACAGCGGCCCTCCATGTTCTGCTGTACATAGATAAATGACTTCCTCTGATGGGAGTGGTGGACTCTTGACCTGTTGAACCGTGTCAGTTTGTTCCTCTGCTGGCATTTGTCACGCTGCATAATCATTCATACACGTTCTGTATATTTCTCTTTATGGGTCTATACAATGAGCACCCCCTTTTTTGTGTACTTAAAGAGTCTATGCTTCATTTTCTGTGTTGGACACATTTCAGTGTGGCTTTGAACTCGATAGTGACGCTTTGCTGTTTTAACAATCTAATATACTTGCATTAAATTTAACTCTAATTTAATTTAAACACTTTGGGAAATTTGCTTTCTTGCCGAGAGGCAGAGAAGATTGATTCCACTCTCATGTCTGTACTCTGAATATGAAACTACTGCTAGCAGCCGGCTAACTTAGCTTAGCACAAAGGCTGGAGACGTGGTTAAAGAGCTTCGATTTGTCACTGTAACTGTCGCCTTATAATGTCATAAGGTCAAATGTTTTTAAAAATGTACAGTAAAAAAAGAAAATTAACAAATCTTGCAGCAACAAAACATAAAAAATTACAGGGACACCTGGTGTCGGCTTGTTCAGACCTCTGCGACTTATATGATTCTCTGTGATATGATTCTGTGTCTGTGACTGAGAATTGAAGCTGTATTTTGGGGATTGAACATCCACTTAAGGGAGACATCCCAAAAGGGAAGCTTTGTTTATTTATTTATTTTTAGCGGCCTGATTGGGATGAAGTTGGATGGATTCCCAAGCTGAGGGAATACCACAGCGTTTTCAAATGAACAAAATTGCTAACGAGGAGATTTGTAGAGAAGAGCTGTTATTTTGCTAAATATGCAAAAACATATGAGCCAATTTTACAAGAATGAGTTCAGCAAATTAGGGATTTGCCAGACGCTGATGAGGAGGGCGAGATCACAGACAGAAAAGCTGGTCATCCCGCAGTTATGAAGACTCATATTGAGTTGTTTTTTTTGCAGAATTGAAAACGAAGCATCTGTTGTTCATTTATATATTCTCAACATTCATATAATTATAGTTGTTTCATGGTCATAAACTCAATAAGAGACTATTTTGACATTCTAGGACTAGATATTTTTATAATCTTTTTTCTCTCTATCAGACATACTGTACTGTGGATTTACTCGTCACTATAATTGGTGTGGAAATGAAGCATCAGAGTGACAGGTCTGTGAGGGAAGTGAGATGGAGTGAGGGGGAAACACCTCTCTCTGTGAACGCAATGCGGGATTGCCTGTTGAGTTGTGTGGGTGTGAGAGGGATTTTCATCATGACGTTGTGGGAATATGAAGTGAAAATGAGATTGCTGTCGTGTTGGAGGTCACCCGTGGAAATCCTCATATAACTGGTTTGTGGTGTAAAGCTGATCTACTGTGTCTGTCTCTTCGTAATGGAGCCTTCTCTCAGCTTAATGGCAATGCTAAATTGCTTTAACACACCTTTAAAGGTGATTTGTTTTGTTTACAAAGCTTTTTCTTCTCCTGTGTTTATCATTTGCATTGCCAATTGTTTTCAAGAATTGGAAACCTACATAGTCCTTGCCTCCTCGTAAAATAATAAAATATCACTATTAATATTGACTCAGTCTCCAGCTCAGGTCATTCCACTGTATGCATATATACAGTATATGTATGGAAAAGTGTGTGTGTGTGTGTGTGTGTGTGTGTGTGTGTGTGTGTGTGTGTGTGCGTGTGTGCCTAAGGCATATTTATAGCATGAGTATCCTGTTAAGTGGCCGGTCTGTCATACGTGAGCATACAAACTCAGTTGTTTCTGCAGTCTTCCCTCTACTCTCGCCCTCTCTCTGTATTTGCAGTGCGTTCACATGCACTATACATATGCATTTAAATAAATGCACGTGATGCATGTTATATAGTTGTACCAGAAAAGCAAAATTAAAACTGAGAAAGAAAAAGAAGGGAGGATATGTGAAAGCTAGTGAGAAAAAGATACTGAGGTTGGTTCTCACTTCTCTCTGCAGGAAGGTAATTGGTCTTTTGAGAGTTTACACACATCTTGCGCTTTAATTGTCTGTCTGTTTTTGAGCGGATCTCACCTATAATACCACATGCACGCACACGCACAAACACACACACACACACACACACACACACACACACACACACACACACACACACAATGACATAAACCTTATCCATCTCTGCACACCTGTTCAAGACATTAGCATGTTGAGCAGAATATTTATGCCCTAAAGCATCATGAGTGATTGACCGTCTCTGTGTGAGTCAAGGTTTAAACATCAAAGGCCAGTTCTAAAGAAAAATGTGTGTGTGTGTGTGTTTTCAGTATCTTATACATCATATCAGTTAGTGTGGTCTTGCAACATTGCTCTCAATCAGCAGGTATCTCTTGTGCTTCTTGCTCAAAACAGGATATGAAGCAAGTGCACTTCCTGTCTGCCGTTGTCTGCTTATCTGCTCTGATAGCGAGTACATCTCACCTCATATTGGTTTCTTTTTGATTTCCCCTGAAGTTATTGCTGTTGTTGGGTCGTCCCTTTCTGTAGAAAAGTCTTAAATATTCATTGCATTAGGTGGCGTGAAATTCAACTTTCTTCCCCACAAAAAAAGTTTCTCTCTAAAAAGAGTCTAGGACTACAAAGGTTTTCCCAACTCCTTCATTCCTTTTCCTTTGAAGACAATGCTCCGCTTTGATGTAGCTTGAACCTTGCTGCAACGTGATGCCAGCTTTAATATCCATGGTAAGAACCAGCAAATGAAGGCTTTCATTCTGAAACGCAGAATGAGAGGTTTGCATCCAAAATGAGAAATTTCTTACTACTTGAAAGACATTACAGGTCCACTTTCAAAACAACTCATAAAACACGACACTAAGGAGTTATTTTAGCTCTTGTTTGATGAGCAACACCGTTTTTAAATTGCTTGAGGTAATGTTTTTGCAAATGGAATACATAGAACTTTGGTATAAAAACCCCTTCCTTTGACTTTTTGTCAAGCATGAATCTGAACTTCATCTAGTTTAGCTTTAGCTAGTTTTAGCAAATAAAACATTTTCCATTTGGAGGTTTGGAGAAAACATGACCAATTGACATGCAGTGTTAGCTTTTACATAAACGCAAATTCATTATTTTTAAGCAGTTTAAGTATAATTTAAATTGAACTGATGCTTATTACTCCAAAGTTCACTTCAGTATTACCTTATAAACAATTGTGCTGTCAGATACAACCAAAACAGGTAAAGTGAGGAGAAACTGTCATACTCTAACTGAAGATGTGTGAAAACAGGGCAACGTTGCTCTGCCTGCTGCGAGGCCTTTCATTATGTTTGACCCCTTTACCTTTTAGTGCTTAAATACATAAAAAAGAGAGTTCAGCAAGAGAAAAGGAGAGTCGGAGTCAGAAAAGGAGAGAAACTAGCTGATGAAGATTGACCCTGATGCAAAATAACACTTGACTGTTGTTGCATGATGCTGAGAAAGAGGCAAAGTTAAAGAACAACGCACAAAAACACACCATTAAACTTTAACGTATATGGGAGGTATGGTAGCAGTAGTTGTACATACACACACATACACAAAGACCAGGACAGCTTTTCCCAGCAGAGCTTTCCTTTGCTGCAGCACCCGAGGTTAATTAGGTAGGACGTGGTCTGCATATTTGACTAATCCACCAAGAGTTTGCATTCCTGCAGCAGCACCTCTCCTGCATTATCTAATCTCAAGTTGCCCACTAATTCTATTTAAACTTTGCTGGCTGGCTTTACACGGTTACATAAAGCACAGGCAACAATTGAGAAACGGAACTGAGTTTGGGAATTTAGAGGTGGAACATGGCAGAGCAGAAATAAACAGCTGTGGTGCTGTTAGTGATTCAGCAAGATTAAGTTGGTTGTAATCCAGTGTGTGGTATTTATTTTTCTAAAAGGCACAGTGCCTGTTGTCGGACCAATTTGGCAGTTTAAAGCTGCAGTGGACTCAATAAACATACTTGGCATAAAGTGTTTCACTGTTCGACGGTGAATATAAATACAATATTAAGAACACCAGAGCAGCACACTGTAAGTCTCTATAGGAATAACAAAAGACTATTGTGGGAATATCAGTATTACAAGTAGTAGAGTGCAGTAGATAAGAGAAATACCAAGCATGATAAGAAACTGTAAACTCACCACTGTATGCCACAGACTTACAGTACTTACTTACACTAAGTCTCAACTTGAATTTTTGTGTTTTATTCTTTTAAGGGCAGCCTCCCCTCCTTTCTGATGTTGATAAAACTTAGCTTCAACTCTATCTGGGCCTTCAGCTGCTAGCTAGATGCTGTTCACTTTTGTTTGCAGTTTTTTGCTAAATATAGCTTCCTATACTGCTGTACGTTGATGAGAACAGAGAGACTGAACCATACTATCCAGTCAGTGTGTTACAGTGAGATAAAAAAATAACGATTAGTGGAGCTTTAAGTTTTTTCAAAATCTTGCTATCGTTGCTGTTTGATTCCTGTTCTTGAAAGTAACCACCCACAAAATGCTTGCTAAGTGTTAAAGCACCCACTAGTGACACCCACTGCTAATGTCACTCCAAACACATATCTAATAGTGAAGGAAAACACAACACCTTGTTCAGCTCTGGCTGTCACAGCGGGGCTTACACACACAGTGAACAACGTTTACACATTCCCTAACAAAATGGCCACATAAATTTGTTTGTACAGGGTTTTTTTATGAAGGTTAAGCGACTCGGAGTATGACTGCTCTGTTTGTACATTAATGTGGTGCATTTGGGGGTGTGTGGGAATGGTGGATTGTGTTTGGGGCTGTGCAGAGCGCTCACATGAAAGACTCTTTGTACAGCAAGTTTTTAATGAATTGGTGTGCAGATTGGCTGTGTGAAGCTAACAGCATGTGTGTGGGTGTGTATGTGTGTGTTCAAGGTCGGGTTTGTTCGGCGAACAGCTATCAGATATAGAAAACAGCTTACGGAGGTGTATGGAACATTAGATGTGTTTCCAAGTAGTTTTATTTGATTAATGAAGTACTGAATTAGATAACACAGAGTGGAAATGGAACCGTTTGATAAACTCACTCAAATATTGCAATGCCAGTTTATTGCTTGTTTTAAAGTTGAAATGGCTATTATCAATAAAAAAGAAATATGCAATAAAAGGCTATAGACATTTTTATTAGATACAATGTTATTTTTATATATGGCACATATACAATTATCTGACAATAAAAGACAGCAGAAATGTATTGAGAAACACTTAAGTTTTATGGTGGATGTTTGTGGATCTGGGGGAATCAAATCTATCCAAACGGACTGGACAATAGAGTTGAAACTGGCATTAATTTCACTCCTCGTTGTCTCTATTTCTGTCTCCATCACGTTTTGGCTTCCTGCATCCCCCCCCCCCACTTCACCCTCTGACAGTATGCTCTTTTTAACAACCCATCCTACTGGTTCTGTAGGTCAGCACTGAAAGAGGTCAGCAGAGTAGCACGATCGATATGAACACACACAAACACTCAAATACAAACACACACACACACTTGCAGTGTGTCAAGATCAGCTGACCTAATAGAAACAAGCTTGTGCTGTGTCTCTCTTTTTGTTGTTTCCTGCCCCCCGACCTTTGTGTGTTACATACTGTATGTGTGTGTACACCGTATTAAGGTGCATGTGTGTGTGTATCTATGTATTTTTTTCTGTTTTGTTTCTCTTGTTTTGTTGACGTAAAAAAAAGATGTGTTCAATTGTACTGCTTTTGTGGCATCTTATTGTGGTTGTTTTACAGTCGTCATTTAGTTCAGCATTGGATTCAGAAAAGTAAAATGTTCTGCATCTTTTGCTAGAACAGACTTGTTCTACTGATCAATGTGCACAGTGTTGTGTGTGTGTGTGTGTGCAGTCACCCCTCAATACCACTTTTAATTCAGGTTTAGTCTGACCTTGATCATTGTGTTGATGTCTCTCAAACTCGGTGAATGTTCTGCAGCCTCCACAGCTCCGAATTGTTTGCCAGCAGCTCCAGCTCCAGTCGCTCAAAGGGGAAAATTCACCTTAAGACACAGAATCTGTCAATGAAATTGGAAAATAGAAGTCAAAGTGCAATGCATTCATGACAGTACATTTTATCAAAATAAAAAGGAGAATATTCAATAAAAACATGAACAATTGAAGAAATTAAAGTTTTGATATTTTAATCTTCATTTTCCAGGATACCTTTACTCTAAAATTATTAAAAAGGAGAGCTTGATGAGGGTTGTGACTAGATACATATATTTTTTAATTAGATACATCAGTACAGTGCAGTTCATAGCCTAAATTGCCAAAAATTTAAATAAACTGCAAAATGCAATGAGCCTATTTAAAAAACTAATGCTGTCTTACTTTCTAACTCAGTGTTCTCCAGCTCTACTTCATATGTTTCAAGAACAGCTACTGTGAGACACATATTTGCATTTTGAGACTCTCCGTGTCAGAAGCTACGGCACAGGGTCGTCTTTAATTTAACAAAAGAAAAAAAAGGAAGGTAATACAGTCACTGCTAGAAGTTTCTTGATTCAGCTTTTCAGCCCAGAGCGTCTCAGACTGGAATTCAACTAGTTAGTACTTCTCTCTGACGCGCTTGGAGGAGTTCATGTGAAAAAGAGAGGTCATATAATTATAGCTCTGGGAAAACCCTGGGCTCTATTTGTGTAATAGTGCGTGTCTGTTTCTCTGTGTGTGTGTGTACATATGTGCGTAGCTGGCTATCCTCATAGAGTCTGCTTTGTGTAATTTTATTTGCAGGCTCAGGCGGTTGACAAGAGTTAACCTCACTCACTTTCTTTATTTACCAATATGATGAAATAGGACTTAAATTTTTCTGTCTGTAGTCCAAAATGAGAAATTATACTTCTTGCCTTGGGCCCCAATTAAATTTAAGTAAAATTCTTTTGTGTGAAGAAACAGCTTAAGAAACAAAACCCAATTATTTAAAAAGAAAAAAACAAACCAGAAAAAAGGAGAAAGCAATTCTGGTTTTCTTAATCTTCTTGAAAGAGCTCCAAACCTCTTTTTGTACAAGTTGTAGCTCCTACTACTACGGTTAATAAATCTATTAACTCACAGGAGGTATTCATCTGTTTCTAAGTAAATAAATATAGTACAGAACAAACATCACTAAACATTTTAAATAGATAAATCTCACAAAAACACACACACACACACACACACACACACACACACACAATGCCCCTCTACCTATCCTACACATGGCACATTTCATGGGGAAGGTGACTCCTAGCTGTGGTTTGTCATTTCCTGGGTCTAAAACACAACAGGTGCAGCAGAGCACAGGTACCAGACTCAAACATATGGATGAAATAAAGATGTTAAAATGTTGACATTGTCAAACAATGAGCCAACAATGTCTCAGCAAACATGATGACGTGTGAGTGTCAACCAGTAAGTTACCAAATAACAGGCACTTCAATACTGAGAGATAAAAAAAAATGGTGGCCAAATCAATTGAGTGTGTGTATCTCACTTTGAGGATTAATTCTGATGTATCTGTTTTCTCTCCAGCATGTGGAAAGGCCTGAATGTCAACTGCACAGACAGCTCAGGATACACACCTTTACATCATGCTTCACTTAATGGACACAGGTAAGACTCCACGAGTGTCTCTGTTTAGTATTTATTTATTTTTACTTGAGTGAGATTATGTGTTATATTATTGTGGTTACATCTTTTATTGTATACCATAAACCACAATAAATTGAAAGTGTCTCAGAATTGGATTACTTGCAAACTCCATAAGCATTTTAAGTGCTCTCGTATTTGTTATCGTGGGTGTAATGGCAGACATGGGTCGTCTATCGCTAGTGCAATTCTCATGTTGGCATTGCACTGTGTTCATCTTGAAACCTAAAATCTTAAATATAAGATCGCCTTTTCTGTAAGAGGATGCTCCTCTTGTGGTGTTCTGGTCTTTGTTGAGTGGTACAAAGTGTGTAAACGCTCATTTTGTCGGAAGGAAGAGCGCAGATGTAAAACTAAGAGGCAGGTCGAACCAAAAAGGTTCACGCAAAGGGGAGTAGGATTCTGCCGGGTAGTGGGAAACACAAAGAGACTGGTCAAGAGCGTTGGTCCAGCCTTATTTTTGCTCTTTTGTAATGCAAGTAAGACTGTTTCAGAAAAAATGAAAACAGAGTTACGCCAAAAAAACAACAACAACAAAAGTTAGCTTCCCGACCGCCAAGCTAGCTAGGAGCCTGGTTTCCATGGTAACAGCAATCAGCGACACCTGCTGCAGCGGCACCAAACGACAAAAACGGTAGCAACATATGGCACGTAATTTGTTTTTTCGAACAATGTTGTGGAGCGAATAATAAGAAAGAAACGTTTTTTTGAGACCTCAGTAACCTGTTGGAAATATAGAGCAGTGAGGACCTCGTCAGTCGACTTCTTTTTACCAAGGAAAATAAATGTATCCTGAGCCTGGCTGTCGAGGTAACGTTAGCCCTGCTACATAAAGAAGCCACAGCATTTCAGCTCTGCTACAGGTCTGACATGCATTTCATGCTACTGGAAGTTTTTGTATTGTTGCACTCTTCACTGAATTTTCTCAGTAAAATATCCTTGTAACTGCTGAATTCTTCCATAACATTTTCTGCTGGAGTGAAGGGAGCCGAGTGCTTTGGGTCAGTCGTTTTTTTATTTTATTTTTTATTTGAAATTAATTTACCCAGAATTTACGGCAAATTAGTCCTACTCAAGATAGTTAAGAACTAGACAACTTTGTGCAATGGATTAATTCAGGCGTTTATCTGAAGTTTGAGCCAACGTATTTTTTGTGTGCGAGACCAGCTCCTGGTGATAATTATCTGTAGGTTCATCACTCCAGTATGATCACACCCGTACACTGTTTTCATATTGTCGTTTGATACGTTGTAATTATTAAAGTATGGAGTTTTCTTATGTATAGACTGGTGGCAGTGCATTCAGAGTTATTCTTATGAGTTTTGGAAAGGTTTCATTAGGCTAAGGATCACAGTATAATATTTACATTAAGTTAATTACACTTTAAACACTTTATTATCACATTAACAGTCTGGCATTGCTCCAGGGTCCTGACACACGCCTGACATCAAAAGTTAATAAGAGTGAAAAATACAATATTTCTGTAAAAGTTTTAATGTGTGCATGCTCTACATGTCTGCATCTGCACAGAACTACAGTGCAGCTTCCTGTCTTCACCTGTGCCTGCTGAGAAATCCGTCACACGGTGTGGATTAGCTGCAAGCCTGACCGCTATCCCAGTTTGGCGGAACTGAAGGATTAGTACTGTGTTTTGGGGGCAATTATGTGGATTTCCTCCTCCAGATCAGCTGGAGAGGAGGGGAGGGAGGGAGAGAAAAATGCAGCCTTAGAGTGAAAATTAGGCCGCCAACAAAAAGCTGCAGAGGAGTGATTTAACGGTTAGGTGGGAAAGTACGAAGAGAACTGGCAATTAAGATATAGACAGAAGAAACTTGGCAACAAGCAGTGCTGTATTCAGAGATTTCTTATTCAGGCTGTCTGGGTTTGAATTGTATTTTGAGATCCGTTGAATCTTTTTTCTCACAACATAAAAAGCCTTTTCCCGATGCACACAGGCTCAATCCGATCAGAAGAAGTCTTTTCTCATATTTGACCCTGAGATGCACACAGTGTGATTTGGCTGTATAACTGCTACTTAAAGATGAGTGAATTATATAAAAATATCATAAATTATTCAAATTTACAAAGCAGTTCATTTAGCATCTCAGTGCGACTTTCACCCCTGCTCCTGGTCGAGGTTTTGCCCTTCTCTCCTCTGTTTCTCCCCATGACATTTCAAATGCAAATGAAGCACTTCACCTTCCCTCTTCAGAGAGAGGTGACAACTTCAGCTGGAGACTTCCTAATATGAAACTGTATCGCTGACATTACTACTGAGCTGCAGCTAAATGGATTTCCACCGCAAACCCACGCACTACGTCTTGCCGCTTTATCTATTGGTGTAACAGAGATTATTTTATTAGAGGGAACCATGGAAGCATTTGTCTTCTTTCAATTTGTGATCATTTCCAGTTGACCTCCCTGCTATCACTGTCTCCTGGACAGGGTGGTATACTGATCATTCACTGACAGTAACCCCTGTAAATCCCTCCATGACCTGAGCCTGGTTTAGACTATGACATGCACTAACGACGCCAAAATTGTACATGGTGGATGTACATAAACCTGTGTTTTTTGAATATCAAACATTGCCAACTCATCCAAGACTCTGAAGACAAGGATCGGGGAGACAAGACGGAGCATGATTTTGTCTTTTGCAGTGTTGTGCACGCAGTTGTGAAGTTTATTCTGCCTTATCCAGCCTTGTGTCTCTTGTGTTTCATTAAAAATAGAACAGCCTCTGTATCCATTTCGTTCTTGTGGGTGTTAAATTTTAAAATGGACAATGAGGGTTTGCTTGAAATGAGGAGTTAAAGTAAAGATGGTGTTGGTGATGAATTATGCACATTATGCATTTATTTAACCAGTTAAAATGTCACAAAGGTTGTAGAATATGAGCGGATGGTATCTTGATTTTAATATGGTTTAGTTCCTTCTTGGATATATTTAATGCTCAGTATTATCAATTGTGCAATATGTTGCATTGTACTGTATGTTCCAAGGTGAAAAAGGCATTATTTGTGCACGAAGGTTAAAATATGTTTCATTTGGTGTTTTCGAAGGAAATGTGACAATATTCCATGACATGGATTTCAGGTCTCAGTGCCCAGCTGTGCTTCATCTCCATCCCTCCATCTTTCGATCTGTTGATATATTGACCTGTATATGTATGTGTCTCACTCAGGGAAGTGGTACTAAAGCTGCTTCAGTTTGAGGCGTCCACAAACGTGGCTGACAGCAAAGGTTGCTTCCCGCTGCACCTGGCCGCCTGGCGGGGAGACGTGGACATTGTACGCATCCTCATTCTCCACGGACCCTCGCACTGCCGGGTCAACCAACAGGTAAACACCATAGTCCCATCATCATCATCCTCTTAAAACCCTTCATCTTCAACACTCGGAAACATGCAGTCTAAATTTGATTAGAACTGTCTCTCTGTAGATGTCTCTCTTCAGCCAAACATAATCCCCTTTCTGAAATGGGTTTAACTGATAAATACTCAAGACACGCAAAGAGCTGGGAGGCCTAATACTTAAGGAGGCAGTTGACTCCACACCAAATATTGGCAAAAGTTCAGTCAGCTCAAATGTCTGAGGTACCTACAAAAAACACAAGTAAAAGATGCTTAAAGAATGAAAAAGTGGAGCTCATGATCATGCAGCTCGCTTCTCCTGGCACTAAACAGCTACCTGCTCGGTATCAGTTCTGTGTCAAAGGAATGGTGTTGCTCCTTTTAAGAAAGGTGTGTGTGTGTGTGTGTGTGTGTGTGTGTGTGTGTCTGTCTTTCAACTATTTACTTGTTATTACTACAAATTATTTAATTGATCTTTGCATCATATGAACAAATTATTTCTGGAATTAGTTTCTATGACTTTATTTGTTCCCATGGCTTTATTATGAAGCTATATTGCTGCTCTTTTTGATTTGCGGCTGCTTGTTAATTGATAGCGCATCATGCTGCTAGTGTCTCCCTCTATTAGAGTCTGTTTGGTTCAGCCGCATTATGCACCAGCTTTATTTATCCATTGGTCCATTGCTACCTTCTAGTAAAATAAAACAATACCTAAATCTAACGTTTATTCATGTTGCTTGGGACCCCTGAGCCCCCGCGGTTCCAGAAGAAGAAAGCTCTCATCAGCTAAATTAAAGCTGAGTTCTTGTGTTGCATTTATCAGGACATTTAAACCAGCGCTGCCACATGTCGGCCCGTTATGGCTCCTGTCCAACAGAGCCGATCCTTTGCAGTTCCCGGTGATCTCTCTCTGACAGCCGGGTGAGCGTTTTAGCTCTGGGAGCATTCAGCCTGCTGTCGTTCCTCATCAGCAAAAAATGACCTTCTTCTCCTCCCTCACTCTTTTTCTGTCCATCTCTGCTCGCAGCATATCGGTGATGTCACAGCTCGCTGATGCACTGTATTTTAAGACGAGGACAAGGCGCACAGGAAGTGGTGTTTAATCAGAAGCCTTGGCTAAAATCTTAATAGCTAAGATGTCGGCTTTAATATTCCTGCTCCTGATGGCGGTTTAATAATGGACCCCCCAGGTTATTGGAGCGTTATTTACTCTGCCTAATAAGCACATTTTCCTCTGTCACCATTAGCCAAATCGTTTCCCTCTGAGAGTTGTTAGAGCCTAATTGTTTGCAGTGATAAATGGTGTCCCTTGCCCTTGAAATTAAGTGGTTTGTCAGCAAGTGAACACGGGTAATTTTCGTCTTTTTACCCCGTCAATGATTTGTAGAGCTGATCGGGCTGCTGTGCACGCAGCGTGGACTCAGGGTGGAAGATGCTGATTGAGAAGATACTGTATGGAGGACTGGAGTGTACAGTCAACGTGTGTTAATGTGGTGTATTTTGTTGTTGAGGCATACATGACGATCTCGTCACATACTTTTAGAGTTTAATTTTGTGATACACCGTGCAAAACTTTCCAGTTATTTTGGTAATGAAGTGTAGTCAGTCTGCTGGTGTATCTGTGTTTTCTCGCTCTATTTTGTTTAATTCTTTTTCTACAATAATCTTTAGCGAACCCTAATGCTGTTTATGTGTAGGACACAAGACTTGCTAGCTATAAGGCATCATTTTCTAGTCAAAGAAACAACAATCGAGACAGGCTAATGCTGTTGTGCAAAGAAAAACTCAGCAAAGAGGATTTGTGTTACATGCTGCCAACAGAATACAAGCTGTGACTGCATCACAGTTTTGGTCCTTTGAGTAACAGTTTTTGTTGATCAATGGATTTCTTAATAATGTTGAAACTGACTGAAATGGTGGTAGACACTGACGATGTGTGTCCTACAGTGTTTTAGGGAATATTCTGACGTAATATTAAGCAGTGTAGCCTATATAGTGTTTACATTTGGGGAAAGAAAATAATAGTATTTATTATGACATTTTGATAATCAGATCATACAGATTCCCTCTAGTTAGGCTTTAAAGTTAGCTCTTATTCATGGGCATCTGTGAAATGAAAGGGGAAAGGAAGCTTTATAAATTCTTATATAACACCTTACTTGTTATCATGTAATTACACCGATCATCTTTTCTTGTGCCTCTTTGTATCATGCATCTCACTTTGCATCTCAGTTTGTCAACAAGCTGGTAATTACTGGTTTTATCTACCCTGTTATCAGCAGTTTCCATCTCTCCGTCTGTATGATAAACACTGGTGAAAATGCTAAGCTACAGAGCTCACATTAGCCAGCCTTGGCTGTCTGTCACACTGTTGCACACAGACCCAGCAGCGCTTTGACATTCTTAAAGCTGCAGTGTTTATTTTTGCCCCAAGCACAGAATTTAGCAAAACACTGGTTTAGCACCACTTTTAAAAGACGGTACTTGCTGTAGAATGCACATTTGTACAGTCGTGTTGCAGTTATGCGTTGTCAGTGTGCTGGTACAGCTGTTCTCAGGTTGCAGGCATAAATCTGGGTGTAAGATTTATAGAGTGTTAGTGTGTTTACGATGTCTAAGCTCTATATTTTCCGACTGTCTGTCTTGTGTGCAATAGAGAGCAGGGCTTGCATGCATTAGTCAGGGTGATATACTGAGTCCCCCACACGCTCACACCCATCAGCCAGACTTACAGCAGCAAGCCATTGGCTGCACATTACCCTATTCTCAACGATATTACTCTGCCCACACACACTATTCTTTGTGTGTGTGTGTGTGTGTGTAACTTAGTTTTATAGTGTGATTCCAGAGGGGCACACTCTTTGTCTTAATATCTGCTACATGAGTGAGAGAAGCACAACATTTTCACTCACCTTTTTACATGAGGTGACAAATAGCAACAGGAGAGTGTGGAAAAGGACACAGGAGGGAGCTGTAATGAGTGTGAAAGGTCTTGAGAGTTGAAGAAAAATGGGAGAAATTAATTTAAGGAGAGGTAGCGGAAGTGTGTATGTAGGTGGACAAAGTCCACACAGCAGCCAATAGAGGATTATTTGCGGGTAGTGGAAGTTATTAGTTGTTGGTAAACCAGTTCCAGCCCGCTGTTTACTGCCTAATTGGTCCCAGTAGTTCCCATTCACAGCTGTTTTTGTTTATAGTGTGTGTTTGTGTGAGAGGTGGAGGCTGTCTGACTGGAGAAGATGATTATACATACTGTGTGTGCATGTTTATATTTGTATGTGTGAGACAGTGATAGTTCGTAAAAGATAGCTTGTTTACTCAAGGCTTGCACTCTGCTTGCAGGGCCAAGTGCATGTTTTGAGGAATGAGGCGTTGTTTGTTGTGATCTCTCTTTCTCCCACTCAGATTGACTCATGAACTGAAGCTTCACTTTAGGTCCGTACCTTAAGGATTTCTACAAATGCTTTACATTATTATGTTTTTTTTTTAGATAACTGTGAAATAAATTCACACAAAGTGTGACACATAAGTCACATACAAAGGAAGAACGTTGACCCTTGACCTGTTTTGTGGACAGCTGGATAGATCATCACGTCCAGTTTGAAGGCCCTAGTTCCACAGCGTCTGTTACCTGTCTTAAACTAAAAATGATGACAGAGATGGGAGTGGCTGAGCCTTCCTCCAGTGTGTGGAACAGCCTAATCACTCTACATCCAAAAAGCAGTAAAGTAAAGGTCTGTCTGGACAGTAAATGGGTCAAGATAGCTGCCCAGGGGCAACAGGGCCAACCTTGTTTTAAAGGCATTATTAGTACCCTGGATCAAAGCAAGAGGTACTTACCAAAGAGAGTAATTACATTTTCAGACACCTTTTTGTCCACTGAAATTCTTCAGTTGGTGTTCATGGGACCATATCAGCATTTCAAAAGGTGACTAACAAGTTGCCGAGTGGCACAGCAGCTTATAAAGTGGTGGCCAACAGTTCCAGCTCGGAGAGCCACTTGTCTGACTAAAGTGTCCTCCTTACACCCCATAGCTTATCTTAAATGAGCAAGCATACTGTAGATGCCATGAAAAGAATAATGTGAATGTGGTTGTGTCCTGCTTTAAAAATGCTTCCTGTTTGGCAAGGAAGACTGAATTCATGTTGAACAGCCTCATGTCCTATATTTATGAAGCAACAAAATACAGGAAACATACCGTAGTGACATAATTGAGACCAGTGGCTTATTGTTAGTCTAAGAAATTTAATTTGGACTCTGGCCAACTGTAATGTTTGGTATATAATACTGTGAGACGGTAAGTTATGGTTTAGCCGTGTGTGTGTGTGTGTGTGTGTGTGTGTGTGTGTGTGTGTGTGTGTGTGTGTGTGTGT
>JAVQJD010074963.1:0-10374 GCA_036023655.1 Nannoperca australis | reverse complement strand
GTCCTCCTTGAATAGTGATTGTTCGCCCATGAACATTCACTTACTGTTTTTATTAAATATTGACTCAGAGAGGTCATTATGTTGTGACATTTCTACAGGCCACCGACAGCCTAAATGATTTAATGCTAACTATGCTACTTACTGTGCTTTTTGCTGGCACACAACGACACTTGCCAGTTTGGTCTGTTAGTGAAGGACGAGGCAGATTCTTCCTGAAACCTATCGTGTCGTTTTCTTCTCCACTAAATCAAAATGAACCGTAGCGCCAACTAGTGTACACATCTGAGTATATTACTAGTGGTTTGGCCTGGATGTGATATGACTTCTCCAAAATAGATTTAGTTTACACATTTACACGGTTGATCATTGGGTGTTAACCGTATTCTATATAGAATATCACTTTATTTCATAATAATAACAACATGCATATGTTAGATTACACTGGGGGAGAGAGTAATCTGTGGTGAGAGCTGTTGGGAGGTTTACACTGCCTGGTTTAAATGTATATTTTAGGAATTTTCAGCTTTATTGCGCAGTTTAAAACATTTGTTAAAGAAAAGTAATCAAATGTAGTAAGTTACATAACTTTAATGAAGTAATCAAAATAGTTACATTACTTATTACTTTTTAAACAGGGTAACTAGTAATCTGTAACCTATTACATTTCAAAAGTAACCTTCCCAACACTGTAGATGTGGTAATTGTATGTTAATAGCAGTTTAATAGCAATACTAGTAATGAGCGCAGTAACAATAATAGCAAAAATGGCAGTTGAGCAGGAACACGGGTAGAAGACATCTTGGTAGATGTCAATCTTTTAAACTCAGTGGAGACATCCGACACAATGTCCTGTACCACTACAGACCCACATTTCTGATGACAATTCAGACAATGAATGATCAGATGATGGAGGTAACTGTGCATCACTGGATCATAGTGCATTATTTGGGGACTGGGCAGAAGAGTGACTGAATCCTGTAGGCTATGACCTTCAGTGGTGTAACTAGGAAACTAGGGAATGCTTGTCATCATAGAAATGGCACAAGTGTGTGAGAAGTTATGTTTATTGCAACTTGGCAATATCTGCTGCCTTGCCTTCGACACACAGCTCCACCTGGAGCAACTCCAGTCTCTGACTGTCTGTGTCTGAGCCTTCAGAGTTGATAGAAAGGGCTATTACTTGTGACGTGTAACCATATAGTGCTGTGGGTGTGACATTGAGCAAGACTCTAGGGTGGTGACTACAGACAGAGGCGGCTGCATCAGAGCCAATGTTGCACATTATGAAATAAATGTATTTTATTGGCAATCACATTAAAAACAACTCCGATGTTTTCCTCAAAAATTAAACAGTTTACTGTTGTAAAGCCTTTAGCAGTAATACTGTTAAGATGTTAAATATGTGAATGTGTTGCATTGCATGTCCATTTAAGTTGTGCACCTGACATTTTCATTATGGAGCACAGTGCTACTTGTGGAGGTTCTTCACTCACAAAAGATCTTTGGCCCAGCCCAAACACCAGCTAGCAGAGAGCACACAAAACCGACACAAGTAAAATTTACTGTTATCAAGTTACTCATGGAATCCACAGAAATTAGCAGTAGCTAATATGATTTTCACAAGTGAAAGTGGATAAAAAAGAGTAGCTGCTGTTTCCTAATGATATTGTTGGAGCAAAGTTCCATGCATTTTGCCAACCTTTGTATCTCAACTCAGATTGGCTGTATATTTTGCAGTGACTGTTTCATCCTGCTGCTCCCATTTCTACATCTCGTCCACTTTCCAAGAGAGGCACATTTAATCTCGATCGAGCCTAATGTCACGCAGCAGAATCATTTTTTAACATTGACACACTCTAATTTACACTCAACCATGCAGTGGAAGGCTGCAATGTAAACCGGCTGTGGTAAATGAGAGTAGGTGAATAAGCTGAAAATAAGACACAAGTTGTAAAACATGTTTCCTGAACTAGTGTCTTGCTCTTTCTTTGCAGGTGGACTTTGTCATCAAGGAGGCCACCAACATGGACAACCTGGCCCAGCTGTATGAGGGTTGGACTGCATGGGTGTGAATGCTATGCTGCTTCATGTCTTTGGTCCAGCGAAGGCTTGGAGATCCACCAGAGTCCAGTGGGTCTGGGGTGTCGGAACAGCAACTCCGGGCCACACTGGGGGGGAGGAAATGGGAAGCGGATGCTTAGTTCACCCTCCCAAACTCCTGGGCACCCAAACTGGGGCAGCGTCCTCGTAGTACCGCTGCAACCACACTCCCCAACCATCGGCGATCGGGCTAACACAACGCTTAGTGGAACTGCAGCCCCGTCTTCCTTTCTGGGGCTTGACCAGGCAAAGCAGCGCCGAATGGGGGAGGGGGAAAGGAGGGCAAAGGCCTCCTCATCCTCGACATGGAAATACCTTCCCCCCTCACCTGCATAGCTTACTATAAAGTTGTACCCATAAACATCATTGTATCCTTGATTGTAGCCAATCAAACTCCACCTGAGGGCAGGATGAAGCAGGAAGCGAGTTACCTTCTGAAGCACACAGCTGACATGCTGTTGGTGGGACTTCACAAAAAAGCTCAGATAGATGGGGCAATTACATGGCAACATGTGTCTCTCTCCAATCTTTTCCTCAATGGTGCTGTGATTCTGATACATGGCTGGGCATGGATGATGAGAACAAAGGTTCAATAGCATTCTTTCGGCTACATGAATACCCACCTGAAATCTGAAATGAAAAGAAATTACAGTAGAAAACGATAAACTGACTTTGACACCGAAGTGTGGTCAGATTTCCCAGAATAAATGATTAAGTGGAGTTGTTTTCTCAGGAAGGTTCTTTGTGCTTTCATGGATAAAAGAAAAATGTACTGTCATTATAAATAGTTTTGGATGGCTCATTTGTGAGCTTAGAATGGACATGTAAAGTCACTTAGATGGGGGAGGAACTTTGTCTGATTCTTTTCTTCAGTGTGCATCTTTAGTCTGTGTTGTGCTTTGTAACTATCTTCAGGCCTTCTTTAGATAGAACTGTAGTAGATTTCTGCCTTTTTTGACTTGCCTGTCAGAAGCTGTTGTTTGCCTCATACATATTCACTCCCCAGCCCTAATGCTTGCGTTTTATTAATCTTGATCTTCTAGTTTTACATTTTTAGTGGGAGAAATTATGTTTTTGGTGATGGTACAAAATGTTATTTCTTAATGCTTTTATTGGATTTTGTTGGATGCCAAATAAACATGGAACTCAGAAGAGTTGAGCATTTTATTTAACAGAGAATCTTGAGATTGGCCTCATGTCATAATCTCAGGCTTTCAGCACAGATAGACCCCCAGGTTGTACTCAAGCACCTGCCCTTTTTGATTACTTTATCTATATATTATTTTATTTATACATTATATATTTTTGTTCTAACCTCCAGTTAGTTATTTTGCCAGGCAATGGAAACAAATGCATATATATGCCTCGCATAGTTAATAGTCTATGCAGTCATATGTAGACATCCAACGTTAATCGGCCTGTCACAAAAAAATATGTAAATATGATTCCACCACTGTTTACATGCTCCTACTGATTAGCAAAAGCTTTAAAGCCAGGATAGGGAAAAATCTGTGCAACCTATGCAAATCCTTCCACTTCTTTTGAACCGGAGTACTGCGTTCAGGCTACAGCAGTGGGGGCCGCAGGGGGTGCCTGTGGCGAAAAGTTGAAAGGGTTGACCTCTGGAAAAACACAACCTGACATCATGCTGTGGCAGCCAGTAATGCCGGCGATCAGACCAGCAAATGCCCAGGTGAAGGCCTTTAACTGTAGCACTGTAGCATTAGCTGTTTAACTCAAAATTCCACTGTTTACTGAGAAACTGAAGATGGAAGAGAGTCTGTGTGGGATAGTCATTGCAGGATAAGGTTATCAGTATAAGCTATCATGCATAAATCAGTCTTATTGATAACGGTTAAGTTGTCAGGTCCAAACATTATCTTGTGGAAGTTGGTCTCGACCGGCTCCATGTGATTGAGTGCCCTGAGATAACTTTATGATATGGCGCTATATAAATAAAATTGAATTGAATTGAAAATTGAATTGAATTGTTGCAATCATATGTCCAATGTAAGCATAACCATTCAAGTCTTACAAGTGCAGCTGGCAGTGAGAAATAATAGTGTATTGGACAGAGGAATATGCTGAGGACAGTGGGAAGGAGTCCTTGAGTGAGAACATGCGGTTCTTCAGTTGAAACAATTATCTATTGAGCAGGGAGGTGATCAAGGACATAGGACAGAACAAGAAGTTATTCAGTGGATACAATTGTTTACTGTCGTAGGAGAATATGCAATAAAAAAAAGAAACTGATGCCCAGAACAGGTTAAAAGCATCACAAGTCAATTTTAGCGTGAGGTTCTACGTTTTGGGCCCACAGAAGGAACGGTGAAGATGGCTATAAAATGTGTGTGCATTGGATTGTCAGTTACTCCATGGACTGACTCAGTCCAAGAAACAACCAACAATCAAGTGCACACAAACCTGACTCGTGCTTGCTGTACCTTTTTGATAATTCAGTAAACTCTATTCATATTTGAACTCTTGACTCAATTGAATTATTTTGAGTATTGAAGTTGTACGTTCCGGGTAAAGGTCCTTTACAGGACTCACTGGACCAACTCTCCGTTTAAAGGGTTCGATTAGAAACTAAAGATATTTTAAGCTGGTGTCGAGGAAACTCGCCTAACTTCTAACTGCCTACATCCAGTTGTCTACCCTGCTTCCTCTCATAACCACTCCTGACTGAGTAGCCTTGTTTCGCAGCTGAAGCTATCAGACACGCCTGTTAACAGCAGCTTTCCTCTTATAGATCTGTGCACTTGGTAAGTTGCTAGGATATAGTTTGATGGCTGGGCAGTAAGCCCTCGAGGTCTGTTTGACAAACTAGTGAACAACATGTAGAATAACTTATAGATGTTGAGCGCACATAGACACGTTTTTACTGTCATGCAAATGCTTAATAAACTGAAGGAACAATTTACTGTATATTCATTTTCATATTTATTGCAGGAATTAAGCAACAGCTTTTCAAATCAATATCCAATCAATCATAAAATAATCAAACTATCTTGTATTTACACAAAATCTCTGATTGTATAAGTCTCTGGATAGAAAAAGAGAGGCTAGCCTGGCCAGCGATAACCTTTCATGATCCTCCTGCTGAGGTGATGAGCTGTCAATGGAAGTCCAAAACTCCATACAAAGTCCCAAACTGCTCTGCTCCTCTTATGGCAGGGAGAGCTGAGGCTCCCTTAAATCCAGTCTTGTCAGCAACAAGTTAGTTTCTTTTGGGTTTCTCGTACTTCTGTCACATCTGTCAGTCCTCCAGTGCTGTCTGGTTTCTGATCCTTTGTAGTTCCAAAGTATTCCCTTGCCTTTTGCTCCGCTCTGAGGCTTAATGCTTCAGACTTCTACTTTTATCATCTGTCAGGCTACTCCTGTTACCAATTCCTTGATTGATTGATGATTACACACAATTTCTGAGTTACATCTTATACTCTCGGGTTCATACCCATATTTGGTAATGTATATATTTCATACACTCACTCATACCCATATATTGGGTATTTGTCCGGACATCTTTCAACATTCTTAAGAGTTGGTTTTGACCTGCTCTAAATGGAAAAGTGCCCTGAGATAACTGTTGTTGTTGTTGACAAAGATGCATTTAAAGCAGCTGCACTGTGATACCTACAACATGTGGACCTACTGTAAGACAACAGACAACCGCTCAAACGCTGTTAACAGAAAACATGATCAACACTTGGTGTGGCATCTCAACGTTCACTCTGAGATGGCTTCCATCACAATTGAAATGTTGCACAGCACTTTTCACTGTGTGGACAGTTGTCTTAAATTAATACATCAACAATTTTACCAAAACACACTTTATCACAAGGATTCAAAGTTCACAAGCAGCCAGCACTATCTCATAAACTAGCAACAGTCTAAACACAGGATATAAAGGTCAAGGTGGTTCAGGGTCATAAACATGATGCCCACAGTCCTCTGAGTTTGTTCTGGCCTTCATAACACATATTTATCTTGTGTAAACTGAGCAGAGTGAAACCCCCCTCAGAAGTCATGATCAGAAGTCTCTAGCAGGTTAATGATTACAGCAGCTCTGCTTGTGACAGCTCACCCTGCACTGTGTGTCAGAGTGACAGGCAGTGTTTTGGTGTTTGAGTGCACAGCGATGTCAGGGCAGCGTGTATGTGTGGGGGACTTCGAGAAGGAAGCCAGGAAAGTTCTTCCTAAAGCTGTGTATGACTACTACCGCTCAGGAGCTGATGATCAACACACACTGGCTGACAATGTCGCTGCCTTTAACAGGTACAACACGCACACACATGTTGAGAAGTTCTGTTGGACACTGTTTTAGCATGAAGCCAAAGTTCCACTAAAGCTACAAGCATTGTACCTTAGACTCTAAAGAACAGCAGACACAGAGAAGCAACCTACAGGACTGTCACCATTCCCTTTTTGACTAATTGATATTTGCAGCATTCACACTCATGCATACCTTATCCTATTGTTATTATTCTTGTAAGGATATGTGTAACTTTATGCAGTTTCCTGTATTTTAGTACAACATGCATTCATTTGCATATTTAATAACATAGTCTAGGAAAAGCTTTGGTAACACTAGAATATGGCACACTTTTATACAGTGGTGTTTATATAGCGCCATGTCATAACAAGGTTACCTCGGGGCACTTTTTCATGTGGAGCAGGTCGAGACCAACTCTTTATATTTACAGAGATCCAACAAATAAGTACAGTGTAATTCTTCCCGTGTACAGTGAAATTATTTGTACTAACTGTGTGCCCACACAGTATGCAAAAATGCTCTTATTGTTACTAAGTATTATTTAGTGACATTTTGTTTTTGATTTTACAGTACATTGTATGTACGTAAAGAGATATGTTTCAACTGATCACATTGAGATTACATCTTATATTTACACATGAAGTAACATTTTCAAACATAAAAGAACAGACAGGTAGATGTGAACATGTTAAGTATTCTACTGATTATTTGAGGGGTCTTAATAGCTTTCTTTTTCATAGCTACCTTAGAAACAGAGTCAACAGAATATTGTAATTCAACACAAAACAGATGGATATTAGGTCATTTTGATATTGCAGAGTGACTCACAGTAACGTTTTTCAATGATTGTAGTGTTTGTATTCTTTACTGTTCATGAAAGTTACATTGTGACGACCTAAAATGAATCATCTTCTATAGCTGCATTGGCTGTTAGAAGCACACACGTGGTTTTAACTTTAACTGTTTATACTTTAACCAGATCATAAAAAAGCTTTTCTACAAACTGTACTCCATAATATTAATTTAGAGCATACTGTGTAACAGTGTCAATCCACATACACGTGTACCACCTTAGGCTTCTAAAGTCAGCTGTAGGTACAATGTTGTACTTTACAACATACACAGCATGTTCCTTATGTAGTTTGTCTATCCTAATTCTGTTATTGTATGTCCCTCCATTGTAGGTATGTAGTACATGGTCATTTTGAAATAAATCACTTCTATCTTTGTTGCTCAGTAGTGATCATACTCTATCCTGTACCATTAATAGCTACTCCGTAGTTAAATACTATCTTCAGTATAAAGTTTCCAGATTGTTACCTTCTTATTCTCTAACTTCACATTTTGTTCCCTTGTTCCTACATGTATATACTGTATGCACTGTACTCGTACACTGTTAGTGCAAAAATATTGCACTGTAAAAAACAAAGGTTTTTGAACAATCTTGGCATGTACCTTCTCCTACAGCTCTTATGTTGGAAGTGTCATACTGTATCATACTGGAAGAGGCCCTGTTTTGACAGGAAAATTCATTGTATTCATCTCACTATTACAAACTCCATTCATGTTTCAAAATGCTCAGTATTGCACACTCATCAACTGTGCATTAAGTCCACAGTCCTGCTGTATCTCAGCCACAGTATAGACTGTGAGGACACAGTGAGATAAAATGTTTGATTAAACTTAAATTAACAGTTATCTTCTCTCACTTATTCGTTCATAGACGTTGGACCCAAATAATCATGTCTCATGTGACAAGAGTTAAAACCAAACCAATTACCAACCTATTCAACTATGTCATGATTTAGCTCACTTAGTATACTGACTAGTGTGTGAAACTAGTATTAGACAGGGCAGTCGGACCAGTAGTCAGTCAGTGTCTTGATATTACCTCTGTCATGGATGGCCACACCATTAGAAACTCAACATACAGCATGAATAAATGAAAATATAAAATAAGAGTTACTTCATGAGGAAGCAAGGCTCAGCACTGCATGTTAATACCTTATGGAAAGTTATGTTTAGCCATATGGAAAGCATTAATTCAGAATACACAGCCCTTGATCACTAAATAATTACTGATTCTGAGTTCAACAATAGTGCCTTAGTAGTGCTCATATTAAATAGAAATTAAAAGGCTAGTCTTCCTTAATTGTTTTATGGAATATGTAATACTTAAATATTTGTTAATATTTGTTAAGCTACCAACCCCAATAGGAGAAAAGATGTTGGATAGACAAAACCTACACTCCGGGGACAATTACACCAATTTATACCTGAATTGTGGTGTGATTCAATTTTCAACACGCAGTGTTAACAAAAATTAACAAAAATACCTATTATACACCAAGTTGTGAAATTTGAGTCTGGGGAGTTTTGTATCTTGATTCTGTATAACATTGTGTTTTATTTTCCATTTATCTTGAGCCGAATTGGTAATGCAAATGGGTTGTATTACTGTAAATTCCAAACGTATGTAACAATACTGGTTAAGTAAACTAACAAGAAGGTAGAACTAATCTCGTAAATAACTAAACTAAGATCAAATTAAAACTTAGAGTTGAGTTACCTCAAAGAGAAACAAGAAACTAAATAACTTAAAGGAACTTTGAAAATTATGTCATGAACTCAAATAGGTTTAAATCAAACCAAAGTGAGATAAAATAGGGATATATAATTTTATTTTGGATGATTTCAAGGGATTGCAATGCCCAATTTATTTAGTTTGTGTGTGTGTGATTTGGTACCAATTTATGTGTATGTTTACTACTAATTGGCTTCATTTAATACGCCTTAAACTTACCCCTTGGTCTGTGGTCTTCTGAACCTTGACGATGATCCTAGCTGTAAACACCTACAGTGTTACATAAGCGTGCTAAATTGAATGTAAATACACAAAGGTTTGGTGGTGGTTGACTTTGAGTGAGAAAGCAGTTCATGAATATTTAAAGATGTGGTCAATTAATGCATTTTTTGTCAAAACGATGAAAAGTAATCCACAGCTTCATTGACTGCTGTTGTACGGAAGAGTTTTTAAAAACTAAACTCAGTATTAAAAAGTGTGTGTGTGTGTGTGTGTGTGTGCGTGTGTGCGTGCGTGTGTGCGTGTGTGCACGCAGGTGGTATCTTGTCCCTCGGGTTTTGAGGGATGTGTCCACAGTGGATTTGTCTGTCTCTGTGCTGGGCCAGAAGCTCAGCATGCCTATCTGTGTTGCAGCCACAGCAATGCAGAGGATGGCTCATCCTGAGGGAGAGACAGCTACAGCAAGAGGTAAACACATTGTGTAAATTTGGGAATACAGAATGTAACTTGACAATATAGAATGGAATTTAAGAATTGGTTTTCACTCTGGAAACATAGGTATAGAGAATGGAACTTGGAAATATAGAATGCAACTTGAGAGTATAATATAATGAGGAACTTAGAACTATGAAATAATATAGAATGCAGTTTGAGAATATAGAATAATATACAATGGAGTATAAGAATACTCAATAATATACAGTCATGGCTACACATGCAACCCTTCTCCCAGAAAATTGTTGCAATTGCAAATGTTTTGGTATTCACTTGTTGCTTTTGTTTGCATTTTTTGAGTTATGTGTGAAATGTTTTCAAGTAAGACTTTGCCTCTCAGATTGTTTGTGTTGTTCCAGTGCAAACAAAAGAAATAAACAAATGAATACCAAAACATTTGCAATTGCAACAATTTTCTGGGAGAAGGGTTGCATTTTATGATGCCGATATTTTTGGCCATGACTGTAGAATGGAGTGTGAGAGTATAGACTAATATAGAATGGAGTGTAAGAATACTGAAAAATATAGAATGGCGTTTGAGAGTAATATAGAATGGAGTTTGAGAATACTGAATAATTTAAAATGGAGTGCGAGAGTATAGAATAATATACAATAGAGTGTAAGAATACTGAATAATATAGTATGGAGTGTGAAAGTACAGAATAATATAAATTGGTGTGAGTATAGAATAATATATAGGCTA
>JAVQJD010074960.1:0-34862 GCA_036023655.1 Nannoperca australis | reverse complement strand
CACACACACACACACACACACACACACACACACACACACACACACACACACACACACACACACACACACACACACTTGAATATTCATTAATAATTCAGATTTTACCTCAACAAGGCACTGCATTTGTCCTGCAGAGATCCAAAACATGACAAATTTCGCAAAGGTTGACAACATGAACTGCTCACACTGTGCGAACAATGTCCATCAGTTCAGCTACAGATGGAAGTTAAAGGCCAAGACAGACCAAAAGAAAAAGGTGTGATACATTCTACGAGATTCATGTTATAACAGAAGACCAACATTTTCGTGTCTTGTAACACCGCGGTCAGGTCAAAACCTTTCATACACTGACTTTGAACATTTCCAGATAAACTTGAAGATAAAGGAACGTTTTGAGGAAACAAAAGACGACTGTAGTTAGAAGGTTTTCACACATTCACATGACAGTTTGAGGCACCCAACGGCTACACTGTCATGCATGTACAACCTTAGATTAGCAATGTTGCCTGCAACATCGAGATATCTTTTATCTAATCTGACGTGAGACACGGTGTGATGAATTCAGATACACATTGGAATTCATGAATATTGTTCTCGTGACAAATAATGTTTAGCATCATTAGCCAATGTAAAGGTTGCACACGCACGACAGGTAGGATGGGGGAATATATTCTCTATGAGGGGGGAGGAAAACATGGCAAAAAATAAACTAATGAGAAGCTAATTTACAAACGAAACACTTCTTTCACCGCTAAAAGGCAACATTTATCAAAGCATGATTTGCTTGAATTTACCAAGTCAAAGTATGGGTGTGAAAATGCTTCCTGCCTGAAAATGAATTAAAGATTTTGTACCATTTTTCTATTAAAACCCCTTTTTAAATAAATATGAAATTCAACAAAACAATTTGTATTTTCCACAAACATGCACCCGCACACACATTAAAAGTCAATACTTCAGTAATGCAAAAAACACGTTAGCTTACATGACTTAGAACAAGAAAAGAGTTTGATGCGGACATTTGTAACTACAACAATGCACAGTAGAAGGACAGTCTTTCATCTCATCATTACCTCTTTATTATTGCTGCTTTTTTTCCCATCTGGAAATCAACGTGGTTTCTAAAGAACCACGGCATGGACGTACACAAGTGAAGCCTGGAGCCTGACGTGACTATTGTAGAAAAACATAAAGGAATTGATCCTTTTGGGGCTGAGATAAGCCACTCTACCGCTGGTAGAGGTCATTGATTTAAGGCATGAACATTAACTTTCTGAACTGATTTGAAGCGCACATACTGAGTTAACAGGATGTCGCTGTTTTGAATTCCTATCGAGAGCCCGTCACTTCCACTTTACCCTCCCTGAAGTTGTCCCTGTTCTACACTGATTAGATCGGTAAAAGCAATGAAATAAAAGTGTGCGTTAATTCACCCACAATGATAAACAAACCACAGTAAATGCTTTTTGACAACATGCAATTAAGAGTGTATGGTTGGGGCGCACTGGTAGAGTGTATACCATCACGGCTGAGTCCTTACCGCAGTGGCCCCGGGGGTTCGATTCCAGCACTTTGTTGCATGTCATCCGCCATCTCGCTCCCAGCTTTCCTGCCTCTCTCTGCAGCTGTCACGATTCAATGAAGGCAAAAAAATAAATAAAAAAAAATAAAAAGAGTGCGAGGATCTAATGAACTTCTTCGACTATGTGTCCGGGCTCAGGACCAGCTGGGAGCTTCCAGACAATAACAGTCGGTGGTTTCGGGACCACAGGCATTTGGTGAATTGTTTTCACTTGAACCCTCATGCAAATGTTGCAATAAAAAAGAAAAAATACATACATACTGTCTTTTCTTCTTCTAAACCTGTAAAAACCACAGACTGTATATAAAGATGGACGACATGACAGCTCCCCAAAAGTGAAGCCAAAACATCTGGAATGCCCCCTGGTGGCTGGCTGCAGTACAGGTCATAAACCACGCCTCCTCCATGTTAGCAGATGGACCAAACTGAAAAATCTAAGTCAAATGAAATGTACTTTTCTGTAGTTCTTATCACGTGAGTGATTGTTTTTATGATCAGTCTGTTTTTAATTTGTTATTGGTTGCTATAAAAAAAAAAGGGGGGGGGGGGGGCGTGGCGTCATGATTGACAGCTGTGATTTGAATGTGGTGTTAGTCGAACCTTGACAGCATTCGTATTCGGGATATTTTGGCTTCATATGTTTACAGTGGGAAGAAGTGGAGATGCGTCGTCCATCTTTATATACAGTCTACGGTAAAAAAAAACTATTATCAACATACACAACACCCATGAAATCCATCTAAACAGTTACACTCTCGTACACGTTTGCATCAAAAACAATTGATTTAAGACTTTGCTCTGCTCCCAACACCTGAGACTATGGCTAAACGCCTAGCTAACTAACAGAGAACAACACATTCAGTATTAGTTTATACTCACTAGCATAACTGCAGCAGACAATTATCACCTGGTTTCCTGCCCACCGACTGAACATATCTGGATCTTTCAGATTTGAATGACTTATTTCGATTTTTGTCCTTTAGACTGTGTAAAAGGGTTTATGAGCTGTGAAGAGTAACTCATTATGTTAAGATGAATTGAAGGTTGAGCTCACCAAAAGCATCTTAGCTGTGAGTTCATTTCTACACAGAAATATGACAGTATACCTGTGGGTGTGGAGAGCAATTCAGAACGGGCCTTTAGCAATTTCTTACAGACTCCTGTTAATCCACTGCGGGAGCAAATTTAGTCGTTATGTGAAGTTTGGGGCAATGACACCCTGGATGTCATTCTGAGACGCGGGGGCGTTAGAGAAACGAGAGTCCAGTGTTGTAGACCAAACAGAAGCCTTTAGTTTTGTCCTTTTTGAAACGGCACCGTAGCTCCGAGATGCTTTTGGTCAGCCCATCACTACAACTGCGTTTCTCATGATGCTGGTTTCACTGAAGCAGCTTCAGCCCACAGCTGAGGGATGAGGGGAGGAAAACCCCCTCAGACCGAGCCGTTTAAAGAAACCAGCCTTATGAGTTGTTGCATGTAAGCTAATCAGCATGAAGGAAACCAGCCCTATGAGTCCATGCTCCACACACAAACACCTGCACACTCCACCTGGATAAAACATTATCAACAACAACAAAAAACCTCACTTGGTACAAAATATCAAAATAACATTTATATAAATAATTTAAATAGCTATGCTAAAGCTAAAGTCTTGGTCTAAAATGTTTAAATGGCCAAAGAGATGTGCTAATAATGTGCTGTACAATTTTGGGGACTTTTTGTACTTGGGGTGGTATTTTGGGGATCACGGGCAATTATTAAACCAAACACACCCTGGTTGGCACATTAAAGAGTAATCTGGTATTTTTAAACACGTGCCATATATATATCTTCTGTTTTTTACATATTTGGGGGTCTAAATGACCAATAGGCTTACATGACTAACATGTTTCGGAACTAGTCCTGTAGATCACCCGAGAAACGGGCTACAGTGGCTGCAGCGTAATCCTTGTCCTTGCCGTCAAAAGTACGTTCACTCAAAGCGATTGTTTTTGCCACAGGCTCAGACTGACAACAGACAACACACTACGCTCTCTGCAGTAACACAACTCACAACTGACTCGTCTCTCAGACTCGGACTCACGCTTCCACCGTCGGCTTTCTGCAGCAAGTCTCTCAACAGCTCTTGCGAGATTTCCAGAGAGGAGACTCGTGTTTCTGGTTAAACAAAAAGGTCTGTCGCTGCAGGGTTCTCTCCCATAATGTTGTCAGACACTTAGAATAACGGTCTGAGCCTGTCAGTGGCAAAAACAAGCACTTTCAGTGGACGTATGGACGAGTGAAATTGCCCCCAAAGATTACGTTGTAGCCGCTGCAGCCCGTTTTATGGCTTCAGGCTGAGGCCATCTGCTGGACTGATTCCAAAACTTTTTGTACCCATTAGTCGTTTAGACCCCAACATATGTCAAATGAGGGCCCATGTTTAAAAATACTGGAATAACTATTTAAGTCTGGGTATTTGACAAAGATTTGTCCTTAAACATTGATATCCAGGCCTCCTTTAGAAGCTCCAGGGAACAGAGGAAAAGTCTTAAATCTACAAGCCCACACGCTCCTCCTCTCCTTTTCTATTTCATCTAACTGTCCCCCAAAACTTGCGAAAGGTCACCAAAGTCACAATCAAACAGTTCACTGATGCCTTCGTGGTCCTCCAGGCCAAAGTGGTAGTCGTGACTGTGAGGGGGGGACAGGTTGATGAAACCGTCCAGCGGGAGAGGCAGGCCATCTCCGTTCAGGAAGTCCGCGGACGAGAGGGGCGAGAAGTCAAAATCAGGCATGTCTCCCAGGTTGGAGAACGGGTCGCCTCCCAGCAGAGATTCTGTTGTAGAAAGTCAAATAGTGAAAAATCCTGGACCACAGGGACATTTGTGGTTTCTGGGTCTTGATCAATAACTAAGTACCCAAACAAATATCAATACGCCACAGCAGGAAAACCACAGGCTTAATCAATGACACTGCCGCTGGCTGCATTCCATTTAGGTGTGCCGTTTACTGCCGTGGAATAAAACCAGTGTTAACGATATTAATTACACTTGTGCTTTCACATCTATCACTTCAGCAGCACATGCTTTACAGATAAAGAATTATTACCTGGAGTTGAACATTAAAGTAGAAACACATTAAATCCTCATCTGTGGCCGTGTATAACTGTTTATAGAGCCCCAACAATTAGTCCATCTACCGATTAGTCGGTCGACAGAAAAGGAATCAGCGTCGTTTTTGGTCGTTATAAATTGTTTCAATGTTTAATTGGACACTCACCCGCGTCCCCGCCTAACGCCAGTGACGAGGGATCCTGCTGGGAGGCTGCCGTCACTGTGGATGACGTGGACGCTGGCGACGATAAACCCACTTCCAGGGCGGCTGCGGACGTCCTGCCGTGCGACTGGTCTGTGGGCCGCGCGGGCGACGGGACCAGGGAGGGGTCGGCGTTGGGTTTGGAGGGGCTGCTTCCTGTCACGGGGCTGCAGACGCCGGAGCTGTCTTCTGGACAGAGGAAGACGTCGATCGGGCCGCGCGTGCTCTTCAGCGTCACCTGGTAACCCTGAGGGACGCGGACGAATTTGCGGCGTCATGAGAAAAGCTAGAAGCCTGAAAATGAGCGCATTTGAAAAAGCTGGAAAAACATTCAAGGCCCGTACCTTGCTGGGTTCTGAAACTTGCATCTGGGTCTCTGGTGGCGCTCTGATCACCATGACCAGCTGGTCCGGGGAATCAAACGACGTCCTTAAGTCCTGGCAGCGCACATAGCCCAACGTGATGAGCACCACAATTAAGGTATGCAATACAGCTGCAAGTGGTGTCGTACCGAGACGAAAGGGCAGAAATGACGTACGTGTGAAGGGGGAATGGGAAGAGCAGCATGTAAATATATAAATACAATAACTTAGAAGAAATTAGAGTACAATGGCACTAACATGACACCCGTCCTCTGCTCGCCACTGAGCAGTTACCAGTCGACCAGAGCTGACACATACATAACTCCTGTTGGTCTCATCGCATCTACCAATGACGCACTGTGACACCTACATGGTATGTTGTATTTGTTGTATTGATTAAATGCATGCATTATATCTTTTAAAAAAAAAAGTTTTATAAATATTTTATATTAATTCGATATTTTATATTTATATATATATATATACAGAGCCGCTGTTGCTCTGTAGCCAGGTCAGGGCAGAGCGTCGGTTCAAACTGCTCAAAAGGATATTTGTTGTTCTGCGGGTCCTCGGTGAGGAGTCGGAGCTGCAGGTTGCATTTGGAAATGAGGTTGTCCAGCTGCTCCTCCCCCTCCGTGAGGTCACACACCTCCCTCTGCAGCTCCTTGTGGCGGGAAACCAACGCCGCGTCGACTCGATTGCCGCTGCAGGGGACGGCGTAGGATGAAAACAAAAACCAAGTGGTTAATGGACTCTAAACACGCATTCTTTTTATATTTTACTGCTGTAATAAGAATTCATGTTTACAGATTCTGTTTCATATTCTTCATTTAAACTCTTCATACATTCTTCATACTCACAGCCACTGGATGTTGTTCTTTGACTTCTTGGAGATGAGCTGGATTCCCTCCAGGACGTTTGTTATGTCGTAGATGCGTCTCTTCTGGACGTCCAGGACCTGCGAGGCCCAGTTCAGATCCACCACGCCGTCCGCCGACTGGGACAGCAGGTCCAGAAAGCGCTTGGTGGTCAGGTTCAAGGAAGTGTCATAGCGCGACTTCTCCGTCGTGGTTCGAGGAACTACAAAGAAAGGGGGAATAAAGTGCAATGTCTGCATTACTCGATGATGATTCAGTTCAGTTGCACTTGTTTTAACAAATAAATACACATTTTAAAACGCATTCATGCCTCGTTTAAATATGTTATTACTCTGTTGTTAAAATGGCATTAGATATGGTGAAGAGCACATATTAACGTTTTAACGTATTAACGTTAAAGTTTAGGACTTATGAGTCTCGACTTGTTCCCACTTCTGATGGTTCCCCTCTTCGACATATTGGGATTGAGAAGGGAACACTCTCACTTCAACGACTGAATATAGATTATGTTTTCTGTCATAAATCTATTTACTGGATATTTAGATAGAAGGTATTTATGATGTTCGTCTACAGTTGATGTCTCACGTTTTCCGTATCTATTACGTACATATTAAGATACTTTACCAAAGAAAACTTTAATGTCCATCTATATAGAGGACTAGTACTCAGCCTGTCTGACTTAAATCCTGTGCAAATCTAACAATATTATGGAATTTGAAACATATGTCAGTTAAACTCTGTAACGTCAACCATGATTTGTTTCCGGCAAGCATGTAATCTTTCATTAAGAAAAGGTGGCGAACACAGAAATCTATCACAAGTGATCCTAACTGTACAAAACATCAAGTCTTGTTTTGTAAAATCAAGCGGCACAAATACTAAATGTCTTGATTTTACACAAATCCTATAGCACGGGTGATTTCAGCTAAATGCAAAGGACATGAATTTGTAGTTTTGTTAAGCAGCGACAGTACCATGGCTACACCAACACGCTTGTTGTGCATGTGGCGTGACTGCCACCAGCAACCGTTTGAAGCTCCTGCTTTTTTGTTTTGAAGCACAACTATTGATTTCTGGGGGGAAACAACATCAACGGATCAAAGAAGAAACTCCCTCGTCTTCCTGGTTGCTTAAAAACTATCTTTTGTCACGGGAGGAGACCAATAGTTTTACTTATTCCTGATACTAGACAGCTTGGTAAAAACAAAGACAGGGTGGCAGGCTGTTGTCTGTGTTGATAAAAGGACAGCTGGTTTTAGGACAATGACGGCTGCAGCAAAGGTCACAGTATGGATGGATGGATGGATGGATGTAGTGCTGGTGCATAGCCGACTTGTTGGTTCTGCTTTTAATTTTGGGTGAGAATTAAAAACAATCAGCAGAATAAGCTCTGACTGTGAGTGAGTGAGTGTGTGTGTGTGTGTGTGTGTGTGTGTACCTCTGGGAGGGGCAGGTGTGGAGGGAGGCGCTTGGCCCATGGACGGTCGAGCGGTGCTGACATACTGATGGTCACTGTCCAGGTCCAACTTCCTCTTTACCTAAAAAGAAATTAAAATAAAACACGGTTGCAGAAAGAAACAGTCAGAAAACAACCAGAATAATAAACATGTCATTACATGTTGTTATGTATTAAGAAGAGGAAATGAAAGCGAAGATTGCTGAAAATGAAACCCCCTGCTGAATGAAAAGAAAAACTAAATGTCTCAAAGCAACAGGTGGAAGACCTCACACGGCTTTGTTGCGCAGGCAGGAGAGCGTTCATGTAAACATGTCAACATAACATATACACCTCCCTTATCGCTCTTTCACTTTCTCTTAACTCTGTCTGCCTCACCGGAGGTCTTCCCAGAGCCGGCCGTCTCTTGTCCTGGATCCCCACGTCAGCGGGGCCCTGCGGCGTGGCAAACAGCAGAATTTCCCCCGTGCTGGTGGGGGCGGTGGCCGGGTGGAGTCCCTCGTTGCTGGGGCTGGTGATGATCACTATCTGGTGGTCCTCGCCCAGGGCGATACTCCCAGAGTTCAGCAAAGTCTCAAAGTCAGCCAACAGATCCTCTGATGTCTGCCCTGTTATCAGAGTCTCTGACATTGTAGTGTGCCACTGAGTACCCCTTCACTGGACTACAGGGTGTGGAGGGGTCACCAGCTGAGACGCTGCAGTCTGACGGAGTACCAACACCTACTTGGATCTGCTGTGCTCAGTGAATTTAAGGAACAAAGGTGAAACCTTTTGACAGTTTGCTCGCAGGTGTTTACAGGCAGTGGAACAGTTCTTTAAACAGTTCCTCTTTCTACACTGTCCATCTTACTGTTTATAAATCAGCTATTAAAATACATTATAACTACATAAATGCAATTGATAACACATTGCAAGCTAACTGCTGGGAGCAATTTTAGGCTGATGGTGAAACAACAAGACAGGATGTCATGCCAAACAGGAAATTTGGCAAATGAAATAATATTGCTAAATGCATACCAACTCTATGCCTTGAGACTCTGCCGCGGATCAGAGGAAGAGTCGCAAATCGACCGTGGCAGTAATAAACGCTGGAGGTTAGCGAGCTAGCAAGGGATCAAGCTAATCTTTTGTTTTCACCTCTCCTGTCAGTACAGTACAGCCGCGAGGCCTGGCCACACTGCCCTTAACACAGCAACCAACCCTGCTAACGAGCTAGCTTATGTCCTGACAACAAAGACTGAAACAAGTTACCAAACAACCCGGCGATGCCGGTAAACTGGCTATTTGAGGCTAGAAAACAATATTACTTCACCCCACACCGAAGACGGGGCTTAGATAAATGGTTATTAAAACTTTATAGCAGCATTCAAAGAGTGAGCTATCGAAATAAAATATCTACAATGCAAAATGCATCACCATAACTCAAAAGCATCTTTGAGAGTAGATGTAATAAAGCGCCAGTTAGTTCGGCGGAGAATACAGATATACCGCTGAATATAAAAATATAGGGCAGATTAGCATGCTAGCTAAGTTATTAGCCGCAATTCTTCAACCCCCTCGTTATGTTGGGGCACGCAGGAAGCAGAAAGCAAAACTGGAAATGTGAGGAAATAAAGCGATATAAAGCGTTAGTACACGCGCGTCCTTCCGAGAAGCAACCGCTGGTCCTTTGGTCTTTCTAACCGGGCGCGGTCCATTTAGAAATGCGCCGTCCCGACCCTGTTCTCGGCTGTTATTGTTGTTATTGTCCCAGCTGATCTACATCTAAACAAGGATCGGGCGGTTTTCGCGCGAAATCTTTTTTGCCGCGAAACCGGCACGTGCATCAATCCGACGGTTGTAATTGGTCGAAAAACTGCACTTTCCGTAGGGCGGGACGGACGGCCTCTGATTGGTGTAATCGGTTGTCCGTAATTTTACCGAGCGCAGATTCAACGATGCGAAGGTGCATTCAAGGTCCACGAAAAAACACGTATTAGCCAATTATTCTTTTTTAACTTACATAAAATTAACATACAAATTGCTTACACGTCACATATATTGCTTCTATAAACACCTATAAATTATTGCGCGAGACATAGTTGTACTCAAAACTCGTCTTACGTTTAATTGTGTATCACATGGGAAAAGATTATTTGGAGCAATGACAAACCTCAACCGTAATATTCTGATGACTTCAGACAAACAAACGAGCTGTAATTAATACAATCGTTCGTTTGTACATACGCCAGTTTACTGTGAACATTAATTAGGTAAATGTTTGCCTCCAACTCCTCAGTTTTAGTGTACTGACCTATGAGACATCAACCGGCAGCCCCTGCTAGTCAAGCGCCTATCGCGCAGCAGCAGAGCTTCAAGATGGCGCAAGCAATATTTGAAGTGCTTGAAGGTAGGAATAATTTGTTTATAACCACGTAACTACAACTACAATAAAGCCTGAATGTGTATTTTAAACAATGACAATATACCGGGACCATTTCGATGTGCAGAAATCATGAGAGTAAAACGATGTAACGTTAAATCCACAATCAAAACATCCCACAGGAGGAAGAGTGACTGTCACTGTAAACAAACAAAAAGATTGATTATTGTTCAGACCCCATGGGCAGCTTGTGACTGTAAGTCGTTGTCATCGTATTGCAGTCGGGCAGTTAAATGATATGGCCACCCTCTTGCTACTCAGGCTTCCTTTTACATTTTTGCAGCAGGCCCTTGTGATGAAAACACTCTGCATCATTGCTTTAGTGCTCTAAGGACTTATAGTGGGTCTGTGTTAGATAGTGAATTTACAGCGACCTTATGCTTTGGGTATTTTAGTCCCCTGACTTATTAATCTTCATTATTATTAGAGTCCAGAGGAATCCCTACATAATCTTGATTTAAAGCATGCACCATTTTTTATTTAACATCTGAAGTGTGAGCAGATTGTCAGTCAAAGCCCCTGTGAGTGCACAGGGTCTCCAGGGCCAGATGCTGTGTTCCCCTCTCAGCTTATTACCTAAACCTTTTAAGAGACTTAAAAACTACATTCATATTTACAGATCCCAGTGAAACACACAGCCATCGAGTGTCCAGAATACAGTGGAGCTTTGCAGTATGTGTCTTTTAGTACATGTTTCACCACCATCCTCTTCTTCTTCCTCTTCAGGCATGGACAACCAGACTGTGTTGGCGGTCCAGTCTCTGCTGGATGGCCAAGGCGGAGTTCCTGACCCGAACAACCAGAATGTCTCTGGGGCGTCCGCTATCCAGTCTATGGGTAAGAACAGCGAATACAATCAGTGACAGCTAAGTGATAACGAAACAAACAGGAGAGTAAAACGCCTACAGTTAGAAGTATCACTGCTTTATGTAGCACCACAAAATAGAAAGCCACCAGTATGAAGCCAGTGACACGCTGGTATTTGAAACAGGCCTGTAATGTAATGCTGTCTTTAACACAGTATCAGTTTGATGCAAATTATAACGTCAAGAAGATGGAAAACACTTACTTTGAATAGCTTGTTTTACGGATGGAGAACATAGTTGACGAGAGGCATTCGGATATTAGAACTACCAACTTTTACAACCTCTCCAAGGAAATTGTTTACCCGACGCGGTGTGCCACTCAGACCCTGATGAATTCCGTCTCAAGATTAATTTAGTCAGTAAATGTTGGCTTCAACAACAACTTCTTAAATACAGCATATAGCATTTGGTCTGTGAAGTAGCTCCTCTGCTCATTTCTCCAAAAGGTTTATGTTGTATTTACTCATATTTTGATTTATTATCTACTCAGCTAGTCACAAGGTGACAATAATAGAGGTTATTATTGGATTGTGACTAAAGGATCATAGACCTCTCTGTGCTTCTTCACCAGCAGCAGTTACTTTTAGTCCATCTCTCTTTTGTGGCACTGCACCGCACCGTCAGCCTGTTATTCGCTCTCTCCGTTGCTGCGTTTGCCTCAAACCTCCATGTTTGTCCTTCCTACAGATGACGAGGATGTGTTCCTGTGTGGAAAGTGTAAGAAACAGTTCAATTCTCTGCCGACCTTCATGACACACAAGAGGGAGCAGTGCCAGTCTAGCGCCCCCTCCCTGTCCACAGTGTCCTTGGCCTCCAGCAATTCCTACACACCCGTCCCGTCAATCAGCTCTGGACCGCAGACTCCTGCCAACAGACAGGTGAGGATAGTTAGGGCGTGACCAATACATTGTTTGGTCAGTTTGCTGTCAGGAGCAAAAGAATACAAAAAAGGAAAGAAAAATGTAATAGAATTAAGATGTTTTTGTCAAAGAGGACATTTTCTCTTCTAAGACAAATATTTATTATTCATAACTGTGAAGACACTATTTAGCAAAATAGGTAAGAATTGTACATTTGTACACAATCATGGATGCTTTCTCACCTGTGTGTTTATTCTGAACCGATACTGTAAATGCAACTCACATGTTTGTGCACGTCTCCCCTCTTACACATCAGGTATCCACCTACATCACAGTCCCCCCCTCCCCTCTGACACACACTCTGGTCCAAGGCAACGTGCTGGTCAGTGACGATGTTCTCATGTCGGCCATCTCAGCCTTCACCTCCATCGACCAGCCCATGGCAGCCATGCAGACGCCTATACAGGTAATACAGCACAACATTACACAGTATATAGCCTATCCCTAAAAACATGACATCCTTCCCAGGCGCTGTGCATCGTGCTTTCTATTTACAGTCACATATAATAAACATTTATACATTTGCTGCACTATTTTCAAATGTCTGCTTCCTTTTTTGTTTTGCAGAGTAACCTTAGCATGCACACAGCTGGTGTATCTTACCTGCAGCAGCACCACCACCACCACCACCACCATCATCATCATCACCAGCAGCAGCAGCAGCAGCAGCAGCAGCAGCAGCAGCAGCAGCAGCAGCAGCAGCAGCAGCAGTCCTCTCATGCCCTGCCCTCTGGCCAGACACCGGCCCACCCCCTGCCAGCTGGACAGCCTGCCCAGCAGCCGCTCTCATCACAGGTCCAAGCCAGTCACAGCAACTCAGTGGTCCAGGTGTACAGCACTCTGCCCAATATGACCGGGGGTGTTGGTGCAGAGATCCACACCCTGGGTCTGCAGCCTTTCCATCCTATACAAGTGAGTAAAGTTCCCCGTTTGGTTACCACCTCAGTACTAAATATGTTATGCACCTTCTCGTGTTGCACAAGGAACATGAATGTAAAAAAAAATGGCCATAAAAGCTGAAGGAAGCATATTAAAGAAAAAAATAGGGCTTGTAGTTAAATGCACAGAAGGCTGACACTGAACTCCTGTCGAAGACGAAGCACTGAGCCAGTGTGTCTCCCTCAGGTGCCCAGTCAGTGTGTGGAGAGCCAGTCATTCACCACCCCTCCTGTCTACAGCCCCGGGAAGCAGAGCACCAAAACAAAGATCTGCAGCATCACCACCAACCTGACAGAGCTGGGCGACTTTGAAAAGGTCATCATTCCCAAACGACCAAGGAGTAGCAAAAAAAGTTCAGATGGAGCCGCAGGTGTGTGAGGAAACAGATCACGTTCTCTGTGCATGATGATCATTGCTGGATAAATATTAATTCACTGAATTTCACTCCTCAGCAGAGCAGCTGAAAGGAAAAGGTCCAAAACTGAAGTGTAACTTCTGCGACAAAATCTTCTCGAAAAACTTTGATCTTCAGCAGCACATTAGGAGGTGAGTTCCTGGCCGGCACGGTAGACTTTAACTCAGGAGAACAGGACATAATTCCCTTTCTGTCACGACTTCTAACTGTTCTCTTTTACAGTCACACGGGAGAGAAGCCGTTTCAGTGCATTGTCTGCGGACGAGCTTTTGCCCAAAAGTCCAACGTGAAGAAACACATGCAAACACACAAGGTTGGAACGAGTTTGTGATATTACTTTTTCTGTTTGTTTTTCAAAAGTCTAAACTCCTCACACCAAAACACCAGCACCAGTCGTCACCAACAGTTTGGCTGATGTCATATGCATAAGAATATTGATAAAGTTAAGCGTTGAAACTCTAATAAACAAATTCACCTCAGATTTTAGGCAACGCTAGCCCAAAAATATGTAATTTTCTAACTGATAATTCACTAAGCCCTGCCGCCCTTAATAACCGTTGCTACATGTGTCAGGCTTTTCATTCTCGCCACGGCACATATGCAGTGACAATAACAGTGGCAGGTTTACCTCATAAGAGTTCATTCCAATTCTTGAAACAATGGGTGCTTGATTTCAGACAGAGGTGGACAAAAGCAGGCTTCGAATTTCTAAGCAGTGACTAATTTATTTTTCCAGCTGAAATAACAACTGTCGCCATCAGACTGGATCAGATGTAGCTAGTTAGCTCATTAAGCACGTCCTTGGATTATTCCCAAAAGATGTGCCCACATCACAGTAACAACTGACTGTCTTCATCTTAAAAGGTGTGGCCTATGGGGGTGGCCAGCACGGTGTCAAGGTTACCAATCACGGTAAAGGTGGTACCAGTGTCATCCAATGAGGAGGAGGGGGCCGGGGAGCAGCAGCAGCAGCAGCAAGTTCAAGGTGAACCGGAGGAGGAGGACAACACAACACATGCAGAAGAAGACGCAGCTCAGACAGGTAATATCAGTTCAATACACCGTACTGATACATCCACATATTCATGCAGCGGATGCTAATTATATTGATGACTTTGTGACAACAACTACAATTGAGTTAGGTGGGTGCAGCTTCCACTCCATTTCCTACCTTCATGGGCACATCTTTTGTATTTTACAACTTCTGATCCAGCATCAGATTTACGGCTTCGACAGTAAATATAATGCTTGATTACAGAAGCTCCGGGGGAGTTGGAGGAGAGTGCGACTGAGGCTCTGGCTGATCCGGAGGGCGGCCGAGGGGAGGCGGTGCAGAATGGGCATCCTCAGATGCAGGTGCAGTCCAACCAGAACCAACAGTGCCAAGCTCAGAACAAACAAATAGTGGTGATAGACAGCTCCTACCAGTGCCAGTTCTGCGCCGGCAAGTTCAAGACCTACTTCCAGCTCAAGTCCCACCTGACCCAGCACAAAGGGGAGCAGGTGAGTACAGAGGAAGCTGAATGTGGGGTTGTGGGGTTTTTCACTGTGGGGTGCTGCAGCTGAAAGCACAGATTGGTTTGAAAAATCTTCCTGTGTGGTGCGTTTATGGGCATTTGAGGTATCCAAGTATGATGTTCACTTTCATTTATAACCTTTCTCAAGCACGATTCTGGTTCCTGCATGTTTCTATTTATTCATATTGTCATAAAAGTCTGCGGCTACCTGGAAGGTGTGAAACACCCATGCAAAATAACATTAAAGAATAAGCCTTAGAAAATCTATATTATTTATAAACTGCATATGTATACTTGATTTGAGTAAAGTGGATAAAACGTTCAAAAACCCTGGATTGTGCTGTTTATTTTTTACACGATGAGATTAATAACCACGCTCACTTCCCTGCAGGTTTATAAGTGTGTGTTGAAGTCCTGCTCCCAGACCTTCCAGAAGTTGGATCAGTTCCTGGAGCACATCAGGACGCACCAGGAGCAGCTGACCTACCGCTGCCACCTCTGTAGCAAGGTGTTCCCCTCGCTGTTTGAACTGGGAGTCCACCAGTACTCCCACTGCTTCTGCCCACAACAAAACACACGCAAGGAAACCACAGTCTACAGGTAAAAATACTCACTGGAGCACCGAATGTGTATTAGTCCGCAACTGAAAATAGTCCCCAACAAATGGTCAATGTACTCCTGTTTGAGTAACGTTTGCTAAAAGCTGTTTTAAGACATGATTTTGCCTTCTTTGACAATGAAACCATATATTTAGTAGCCATTTATAAAGATTCACATCGTCAATAAGATTGATTGGGCTTGAGCGCCACAGATACAGTAGGGAAGTTGAAAAATATTGAGAGACAGGCTAACACATTATTAGTTTTGATCTTTTGGTTCACAGGATTTGTTGAGGGAAAGTCAAATGTTAAATATCTGATCATCCTCCCTCCAGTTTGTCCCCGGCTCATTATTTGTTCTCGCTTGTCTGGTATGACTCTTAGCTTCTGTTGTTAGTTGGTACATCATTCTAATTCCTAATAACAACAACAAAACACTCCCCCCCCCCCTTGCGTTTCACCTCAGGTGTGTGAAGTGTCAAAGCAGATATTCTACCCAGGAGGCACTGGAACAACATATCCTGACTGCCTCACACAACTTTCCCTGCCCACACTGTCAGAAGGTACTACGCACTGATGTGAAAACATACAATCTATACTCCTTTCTGTAAAGTCTGTAAAGCTGTCCTTGTGTAAAGACCCAACATCACTATAATGATAGCTAAGCGTAGCTATCATTATAGTGATATTTAGACTAGAAGTTACAGTAGTTGTAAGTTTCCCATGCTTCCCATACTTAATATCTTATGATCCTGCTGCAGTGTGTGATCTGGTCTCTTTCTGGCCATCAGGTTTTCCCGTGTGAAAGGTACTTCAGACGCCACCTCCCCACTCATGGAATTGGAGGGAGGTTCAAGTGCCAGATCTGCAAGAAGGCCTTCAAGACAGAGCACTACCTCAAACTGCACACACGTATCCACTCAGGTCTGACTTCTTGTCCCTCTGACACTGTTCTGCATGAAGACGTTTAGCCAAGCCACTAGACAGTTGTGCATTGTCTTAGATCTGTAGCTAAGGCGGGGGGGCTGACGTGTTTTTGCTGTCTCGTTGTTGGAGATTCTCTGCGAGTTTCTGTTGCTAGAACATTTGATTGTGTCTGTTCGGCTTCTTTATTCCTATCACACCAGATAATGCTGCTGTGACAGAAGGAAGAACCTATTTTTAAAATAAGAAAATGCTTAGCTCGATAAGCTTCATGATGTCTGAGAAAACTTTTAGGCTACCGATTAAGCTAATTCATGCTTGTGTATCTCTGGCCAAAATGTTAGAATAGGAATGATTTGGAATTCTACGCAATTGCAAGAATTTTGCCAGAGGCAACACTTGATGTTGTGTCCACCACCATTTGTTTATCGAGTGATATCAAGTGATTACAGTGGAAGTCATTAATCAAAGTGAAGGTGTGAGTTTGATGTTGATTCCATTCTCTAGGTGAAAAGCCATACAAATGCTCCCTCTGTGAGGCGACATTCAACAGGAAGGACAAAGTGAAGCGACACATGCTCATCCATGAACCCTTCAAGAAATACAAGTGTCCCTTTAGGTGAGACACTCCAGTGGGAATTGGCTATTATAGCTGAACTATATTAGCTGAATTCTGAAATAATCCCTATTATTTAACTATTCCATACTTGATTCTTTCTCTCTATCAGTCAAGTGTTCTTACATCCATCCCTCTTTCCTTTTCCTCCTCACTTGTGCTTTTCCATCCCTCTGTTTCATTATTTTTCTTTCCTTTCAGACTAACAGACTTTACTTTTATGCTAACTTTTTATGTAACACGGTGTGTTTTGTATTTTTTCTATCAGAACACATGTAGGCTGCACCAAAGAATTCAACAGACCAGACAAACTCAAGGCCCACATTCTGTCACACTCTGGTGAGTGAATAAAACCAATAATAACTTTTATTTAAACGAAGATGACTGAATATTGTTTGAGATGTTCTGATAGGTCGGAGCGTTAATGAAACCTCCTTTGCCACGATTTCTTTTATTTATGACCAGTCTGAATATTTCAAAACTGAACTGATTTATAGCAAATAAACAGATCATCTACATTAGATATTGGTGGTGTACTGGAAATATTGGTGTTGGATGAATGACATACCTGAGACTTGATTGCAAAAAATGACAAATGGCATTGTTACATTGATTCTTATGAAGTCCTCTCTCTTCCAGGAATCAAACCCTACAAGTGTTTGTTCTGTCAGAAGGCGTTCAGCCGCAGGGCTCACATGCTCGAGCATCAGCAGTCCCACACAGATAACTACCGCTTCAGATGCTCCACTTGCAACAAGGGATTCACCCGACAGAGCTATTACAGAGATCACAAATGTCCCGCCGCAGTGAACGGGGCAGGAAGCGAAGTAGGTACCGAGGCAGAGGCAGAGGGAGACGAGGTTGTGGGAGGGCCGATGGCAGAGGAGAAGGATGGAGAGGACGACGAGAGAAGAAGCAGGTTCACGAGAAAAGCAAAAAGGCCAGAGATCGGGGGAGATGACGGAGAGGAGGACGGCTCGAAGGGCAGCCGAGCGCAGGTGGAGGAAGAGGAGGGGGAGGGAAGGAGGACTGACGAGGGCTGTCAGGCCGCAATGTCTGTCACCACCATTGAAGGGCAGATGGAAAGAGAAGAGGAGGAGGAGGAGGAGGAGGATGAGGAGGACGAGGACGAGGAGGATGACGGGATGGAACAAGGCGGCGAGGCACTGGAGCAGATTCAGAGCAGCAGCCAAAACTGTTTGCAGCAGCCATGTTTGTAGTTTTCAACATCACGTTTCCTGGACATGGACCAAACAATCTCCGTTATCCATTATTTAAAGAAGGAAAAAAATGGTCAGTCTGGGAAACTATTTCATTATTTGTTTTAAATTAAAACGTTACATAAATGATTCACGCTGCTTTTACTGTAAATGACCTTTTCTGTGTTCTTGTGTACAGGTTTTGTGCAAGTTAAGCCACAGTGGGTCATTTAAAGTGTCATGATGTCCAATGCAATAGCAACATTTTCTCTAATTTTATGTAGAATAAATTAAATGATTAATATACTTTATATATGTAAATATAAATTATATATTTTACCCTTGTTTCAAAGTATATTTGTGTCCATATAAATGTTTTTAAATACATTTTGAGTAAAATTCCACCCTCCAGTGCTCTTTTACTGTTGAAAAATGATCAGTCTGACATTCAGTGTGCTGCCCACTTTCCCTCAATGGTCCTTGTTTACTTCTGCTTCGGTTGGGGATTTCCTAGAATTGTGAGACCACCGAGTGGGAGCACAAAGAAAAGGGCTATATCCAAATGCATTAACAGGTGTATTCAAGTCCAGAGTGGTCAGGGCTGCCCTATTCTACAATCCATTAAGTCCACTTCTGGGCTTGTTCAGACGTCACCAGACTAATTCCAGCAGCTGGAACATTTTGGAATAATAAAAGCAGAGTGAAATTGTATTGTTACACATTTATTTCAAGAATAGAAAAATAAGAAATTATTTAGTTAAAGAAAAACTCCCCCAAAAATCCTTTAACAGAAGTAGCAGTTGTTCACAGTAAAGATAACCAGAATGACTATTAAGTAAATGAAATGGGCCTACATAACTTGTAGTATTAACTGAATATTAAGAGTAAACTGACATACCAGCAGGTATACCAGGAGTTAAAGAGATCTGTAATAGTAAAGTAAAAGGAAATGCAAGGAGCTTTCAGGGTCTTGGCTTAAATCTACATTTAATTCTGCGTTTCGAAATTTAGGTGATTGTGTATGTTAATAAGGGAGGTGGGACTGACTGGAACAGGATTGGTCAACTGGGGAAACCAGATATGGCAGCTAGCTGTAGCACCAGCAGGCGTATTGATGAACAAGTCATTTATAGTTACAAGCTTTGTATCAATATAACACTGCAATGCTTCAAAGTCTTATTTGGCACATAAACTATATGCTTAAACAAACATAACAGTGTAATGGCTCACAGAGCACATGGGCATTTTTTTAATTGGTTTCCAACATGCACAAAGTAGCTCGCCTTGAAAGATTTTCACCAAAGCTTTTTATGTTATGCCAGCATAATATATATTCTTTAACTTTTAGTGACACTGCATTGCTGTGCATGGCTCGGAGCTTAGCATTGGATACTAGATGCTAGGATTTCCCCATATTAATCCTCACATTGAGAGCTTTGAAATTACACATAACAAACAATTACTATGTTAAATGGCCAGAAAGACGTAGTACACTGAAAGTGACTTTAACCCCACTGTTGAGGCTGGTGAAAACATCATATTAATTGATTATAAGTGTGCATACAGTGTCTTACACTGTCAGCGATTCTTTCATTCATCCAAACAACAAACACATGCATTTTTTTATTTAATTTATTAAGGTGACAATTCCTATATTACATGTTTTTCCATGTATATCAGAAATTAAACAGGGAAAAGAAAATATAGTGTTACCATAAACCTCTTATTAAAACCTTTCTTTTAGAAAAGCAAATTTGTTATTGACACAATTTACAACTTATTTTCATATACAGAGTGACAGTGGTTTAGTTGTACATGAAAAATTCTGGAGAACAGAGAAATGATGATATTTACACATTTGCTTATGTCCCCGGGATTTTAACATGTCATCGACTCAGAACAAGATTAAAACACTTTGCATCAGGGGTAACAATCTGAGGAAAAACTAAATGTAAATAGGCGACTTAATCAATCAACCTTTCATCATGATACATTCATTATCCTACACCAACTTAGTCTCAGTAGTTGTTATCCCGGCTGAAGTCACAACTGAAACAGGCCTCACGTGTCATCAGCTCTCCCACACGGGTGCAGCTTCTTCAAAAGAACTCAAACTCCTCTTGGCCTGGTTACTTCTCCACAGCAGGGTCAGGAGGGGACTGACCAGAGCACTAATTCCACCATTAAGCCCACGTGGTCGATCATCTCTGCAGCATTAAGTTGCTAAAAGGATACCTGATGGCCGAGGGTGGAAATAAGGCTAACTGCAGGCTAGTGACAAACACCAAAGACCACCTCACCATGCACGTGGAAAAAAACAAAACCTAGAGTTTCTACCATCCAGGACTGGATGCCCTACATGCTGCAAGAAAAGAAAGTGGAGGGACATTTTTGAAAAAGTGCTGTGCTTTGTCAGACTAACACTTGAATGCTATGTTCCTCAGTAACCACTCGTCTTTTCAGCATTAAATTATCTAATAAAAAATAAAAGAAGACACTCCAAAAAGGAGCAAGCACACCACCTGGTGTTTTTATTTCATATAGATAAACTACGATTAATCTTCTTTAATTCTATATTACTGTTGATCAGATGTTGTGTCACGTCAAACCAAACAAGTTGTTTGCAGTTAGAATATAAAGACGCTTTCTTTACACACACACACACACACACACTCAACATTGGATTCCATGCTGGTAAAGCAATTGGAGGTTTCCTTGTGCACACACATCTGTAATCAACGGACACTAATCTTTTTTAATTTTTTTTTTATAAATACCGCACTTTTTGGCAGATTTTTAATTGAATATACCTTTTTGTTTTTCTTCCTAGTCATGTTGTGGTCTGCTGTGGGGCAAGAAAAGTTAAAATAAGGTTCTAGCTCTGTCACCCACGTTCGAATGCTACATGTGTATGAGGAGCTACATGCTATTTCTTTCAAGAGTTTTGCAAAGTACACATTCAAAATATCACTTAAGATTTTACTTAAACTGAAAAAAATGGATTTGGTTTTACTTGCATTTGGTGTTTTTCCACTTGAGTCGTTCTGAGACTTCTTGAGTACCGAATCCACTGAACACCATCTTAAAATACTTACTCCATCCCCAATTTCTTCAGGATCGTGTTTTTAACAATAAATCACCACATGAATTAAAAGAAGGAAGGCGTAAAATTTATTTGAAGCGGATATTAAGATGAATAACTTAAGAGGTTTTCCCAGAACACTCTACTAATCCTAGATGTCCCACTCTGCATCACAGTGTACAAACGCCAGCCCTATAAAACTAGGGTCAGTTTAAGTTCTGTTGAAGTCTTCCTCATGTCCCACCACTAGAAAAAAATGGAGGTTCCAACACTTTTCACAATCAGTGATTTGACAGATCAAATACTATAAAACCAGGAAAACAAAGCCGCTTCTCACTAGTCACTTATATTAGGCATCCCAAATCTCTTTGAAGCACCAAGATTGTCCGTTATTGAAGCGTTAATTAAGAGCACTCCTTTTTATAAATTCACCAAGTATTTTCAGTTACTGTTCACTTTAAAAACAGATCCACTGTAATCGTGAGTAGAGACGCAGATGAAAGGTGTGAAGAAAGAGATCGGAGGATGTGATGATGAGGAATTACATTGACGCTAAACGTTGGAAGCAACAAACAATCTTAGAGCAACAAAGTTTGCTTTTTGGTGAAACTTAACCCTGTTTTAGAAAAAAGCCCACCCTCTCAATCTTCAGCCTTAAAATTGAACACCGCCATTTACTAGATGCTTTAATCCAGAGCAACTTAATAAGAAGAAAGCAGGAAACTACTGTTGCAACCTGTGACCCTTTTGGTTGTGAGATTTTGACTGTAAACCCAAGGACACCCTGTTGCATCCCATTAAAATGATTACACATGGGTAGGAAAATACCACCGCAAGCCTATTAAACAGATGTCATAGAGGGTGAGTTTTCTGGATCCCATGCATAATTTACTGCACATTCTCAGACACAGGAGCAGCTTCTGTGTTTTGGTTTTTAAGGAATACAAAAATCATCACGTTACCAATCGGGCATTGGGAGGCCAGCTGCGAGCATGGTGTTCATGGTAGACGCACATCCCAGCTCCTCTGCAACAACATGCAGCCAACGGTCTCACACATGCACCCATAGAAGTACCACACGTGCGTGTGCATGCATGCACAAGCACACACATACGCAAAACACCTGTCTTTTCTAAAGAGGCTCCCTGATTTGAACACTGGTGGTTGCTATTCCTTCGGACTCCTGCACCCACTGTTTAAACTTCTGCTGGTTTCTCTCACTCCTGACCGAAGCCTTCCGTCTCCTCGATGGCAAACATCAGCTTCTCCTTCAGTTGCTCATAGCTCTTGTATGGCGGCAAGTCCAGTCTGTTGAAGCTGGGGAGGTCAAATAAATATATACCGTATTTCAGCTTGACATTGGACTTATTCTCCTCTGCTGTTCATTCAAAGTAAGACCTTTTTTAGAAACAGCTGAATGAGCATCAAACTAGAGCTATGAAGTCTTTTATAACAGCTGGATGAAATTATGCCCCCACTTACAACAACAAGTAACTAAGCAAACCAACTGCTACAAACCGGCGGACGCTTGCGTGAACTCACCACGTGTGACTTCTGGGAAGCCAGTTTTCTTTTCCCACCTTCTCGATACAGAACTTCTGAGGACCATTGCTTCCTGTTAAATGAAACACAAGGTTTATTTAAAACACACCATCATCTGTATAAGATGTATAAAATATAGATGCTGGGACAAACCTAGCCAGATCCCACTGATACCTATCTGGGACTGATCTGTCCCAGATAGAAAGTGCTAGTAACACTCGTAAAATGCTAGTTAATGTTAATGCTAGTTTCAAGATCAACATCTATTACTGACCAAAATGATTGTCTTAAGTAAGTACAGTTACAATTTCCAAGGCAACATGCCTAAAACTGGAAATGGTTAAATGTCAGACATTTACACAGGTAGAAGTGTGCGAACAGGAAAGAAAGAGGTAAAGACAGACATAAATGAAGAGAATATGTTTACAGAAAACAGCATTATCCACACACTGGTCTAGATGCACATTTAGCTGCTTTTAAAACAGTAAAAGCCAACTTAAATGGTTATATTGCTGTAATTATTACCCATAAGGTCGGCAAAGCCTCCTACAGGCAGGCGACAGGTACCGCTGACAAACTGCAGCAACCTCATCCTCTTCTCATTGTCCATCTCCTTAATGAACTGTAGGACAAAGTGGCGTGCTGTTTAAAACACTTAAGAATCACAGGGCAATTATACATTCAGTGAGTAAGATAAGCAGCATCATAAATAAAGGACTTTGAGTGGGGAATGGTGTGTTAAGGGAACTTTGTGCTTCAGACATATTTAACTTGCGCACAAAAAACTGGTAGTTACCAGCAACCCAGTGTAATATGTGCCCACAAATGCACCAAAGTCTATTACGTGGGTTACTTCTTGGGCTTGTTGGGTACAGGTTCACACTTAAATGCCACCACCAACCCACTGATTGACTTCATTGCAATGATTTCAAAACACAATACCACAAAAAAATCAGAACGAAACCGTAGACATATAAACAATACCTAAACTGATAACAAGGACTAACGACACATGACTAACATAAAATATTCTCACAACAAAGTATATTAAGTTGGAGTCATTAAACCTATATATTCCTCAATGTCTCCGGACAGTTTAACAGGTGACTGCTGCTGGTGCACACCGACCTGCCAGAACCACACGATCTGTTTGCTGCTCCGTGCGTAGTGTCTGTAGATGGTGTTTCTCTGCCAGTCTGCAAGGTCGATCTCCTGCATGCCACACAGCATCACCTGTGACATGACAGGAGTGGTTCATTTTATTCATCTAGGAAGAGCTGTTACAGTGAAAATCAGCCAAGCTGTCCACGACGCAGATTCAATTTACAGCACAGCGCGTCCTGACGGAGCCACAGCGGCTGCCATCGGTGTGTGTGTGTGTGAGAGAGAGAGTGTGTGTGTGAACGAGGGGCAAATTGGGTAATGGCTCTGTTTAAATGCAGTCATTTAGTCAAGTATGGGCATTCCACATGTCACACAGGTCTCTTTTCAGCCTGTATCATGTAAATGATAGAGTTTCCTGTTTATCTTTACCTCAAGCTCTTTAGCATCAAAGTACTGCAGGTACTGCTGAGGGAGGACCTCATTGAAGCCTTCAAAGAAAGCCTGGGTCTGCTCTTCCACTCCTCTGGACAGCCTCCACTCTGCTACCAGCCTGCGGACACACACACACACACACACACACACACAGACACAGATATTACACTGCATCTCATCAAACTCAAAAACACAAACTACACAAACACTGAGGTTCACTATGTGCTTCACTTTCAGAAAAACTGCAGTCTAGCCTGTGGGACGCGTGGAATCAAATAAAACCAACTGAATGTGTAATTATATTTATGTACTGAATTAAAAAGGGCTGGATGAAAATGACTGAATCAGATCTAAACAAACCCACCTGATGTACTCCTCCTTGTTCTCCTCAGTGACTTGGAGGTCTCCTCCTCCTGGCTTCAGCTCGTGGGTGGAGATTTCCCCCAGGATCTCTTTGTCAACGGAGAAGAACATCTCCAGCCCACACTCCTCGATGTTGTTATCCCTGCAGAGCAGCACAGAGCATTATAGCACAACTGTAACAACACCGTACGATATCCATTCACACATCATCCTCCAGGTATGCTCCACATACTAACAGGAGTCACTGGTATGACTGATAGGAACTTGCTATCAAAAAAATCCAGTCCAGCCGATCAATATTGAACTTAAAACTGACTTCCACTTAACAATTACATACACTTTCCCTGAGATTGAGACGTTGCTGCTCTGTTTAACTGCAGTAAAGCAAACCACGTGACCGATTCATCATTGTCACTTCAGCTGACTCAAATGGATTGTGGTGGGTCTTTGAATCACCAAAGTCTTTTGAGTATTTATTAAGCTTTCTGCAGGAAGGACCTGTTGATGTGCACTCAAGGGGTGTCGCAGTCAAGAAGGGTGAAGGGTGAAGTACGGTGTGTAGCAAGGCCCAGACAAGCCGGCAGTAAGATAAGGAATTCCATAACAGAATGAATTCCAAAGGGCGAGCCTCGAATTCACCAGTCAGAGAAGCACTACAGGGGTGTCTGCTAGCGAGGACAGACAGAAGGACCGTTTCACAGTAATATGGATATAGAGTAAATTCCCATTACAGGGTCCTTACAGTCCTGTGATCGACTGGGTTAACTTAAATAACTCGCTCATTAAAAGTATGGCCTTTGCTGCGTGATATAGTGACTGCTGAAATTCCTTCCTCTTTGTCTGCAAGTTCCCACAAAAAGCCCCATTGTTGTAAAGCCTGAACCCATTTAGCAGACTTGACTCAGACTCCAGACTCAACCTGGATTTGCATTTTGTGACTCATGAACATCTCTGTGCTATAATGAGACATCAGAAAACACTTGCAATTCATTCAGCAAGATGTAAAAAAACCAAACAACTAGGAATAAGAAAGAACTGTATTGTTAACGCGCCAGTGTGCTCACTTGATCCACATCAGGGAGTTGTAGAACTCCGGGTCTATTGACTCCAGGTCTTTGAGGGCCAACGGCTTGTTCAGGATGCGCTTGTAAAATGGCAGTGAGAAACCAGTGTCGATGAACTTGCCATGGAAAAGAGCCTGAGGGACAGAAACACAAACACACACACACACACACACACACACACACTGCTTAATTGTTGTTGCTGCTGTGAAGGAAATTCTTCTCTGTACAGCATAAACCCCTCATTCAAATACATTCAATGATCTTTCTTGCCCTACTAATTGATAAAAACCAGCGCGATCAAAACATGACTGACCATGGCGATGAAGCGTCCTATGAACTTGAAATATTTGAGGTGGTCAGGGTTGATGTAGGAGGCAGGGTTGATCTGGAGACAGTAGTTATCTTTACCCGCATATTCAAACAGGCAGTACATGGGGTTCAAAACCTCATGCGACAACAGGAAGAACCACTCCCTGCAAGAGAGGAGGCCGCAGAAATGAGAAACAAATGACATCATGAAACACAGACATCAGACAGTAGGGAGTGCAGCTTTACAGGCAATGATGCAAATGCACCAACTGCCAATATAAAGAAAGACATCAAGGACTTCTAACGTAACATAACATAACATCTATGTCGGCCTCCTGTGAGCAAAGAGCAGGAGCAAATTTCAGAGTTGTGTTACAAAATTGAAGAAAAAGCATAATTCAATAAACATGTAAAAATGATGTTTGAGATGAGATGTTTGCTTTAGAAAGAGAAGTAAAGAGAATTATCTGCAATGAACTTAGCAGCAAAAACTCAAAATGAACTGATGGACCAAAGCTACTACAATAAACACCCTAACACATTTACATCCATTTATGTTCAGCCATTTTTCAACTTACCTGGCGACGCCTCCGTAGTCGAGGCCTTCTTCTCCAGGGAAGATGATCCACAGTCTCCTTTGCAGATCTTGAGCGTTGAAGCTCATTATCTGAAATAAAGACGATGTATTGTTAGATTGGTGGTTTAAAAATCACTGCATTACACAACAGTAACTTTCAGTTTAAGCACACAATCAAGTGAAAGGGAGTTTGATAAGAGAGAGCCAAGAAGCCTAAGAAGAACTGTAAAGCAACAGTTTTGGTTCATTAAATACTGGGATCAAATAATTGAATCTGCTTCTTAATGTCACAATAACACAATGTTCAAATGAACAAGCGTAGTCCTTTTTTAATTAACTATGAATAATAGTAAGGAAGAAGTAAAATAATAAGATCTTCTCTAGATAAGGGAAGAGTTGCACCCCCCATCCCTGTGGCACTAAGAATTCAATTTCTAAAATGAAGTCTTTATTAACTGGAGTTAAAACATAAATTAAACAAGCATTATTTTAAGTTTTTTTATTTTACACTTTTAAAGACCGGCAATAAGAAGGTAATTACACTGATTAAGTTAAATACCACTAGAAAGGTGCAATGACCAAGATAACACCTACAGTTAAAGATGTTATCTTGGTCATTCCACTTTTCTACTGGTATTTACTAGAGGTGGAGTTAGGCGAGGCACCTCTTCTAAAGAGCAAAACAAGGCGACGGTCTGAATGTAAAAGTTCAGTGAGCTCCGTGCGATTGCATGGCTGGGCCGGGCCACTCTTACCTGCTGGAAGGAGTCCTCGAACAGGGTCTTTCTGGTTACTGTGATCTTGATGTGTTGAGGCATTGCCAGTTGCTGAAGAGGAAAAAAAAAAAAAAGGGAAATGTCAGAAGCGTTCAGATGCGCTTTCTGCCGTGACAAAACACGTCCGATTCATTCCATCAGCACTGCAGAGTCGACAGTATTATTGGATGGAAATGTATGAAAAGTAATGTTTAACTTCTTAGTTAAACACATTTTCTTCGACAGTACATTTATGGTGATAACATATTCAGTGGGTCTGGAAAGTATTCAGACCCCTTTGAATGTTTCACTCTTTGTTTTATTGCAGCCATTTGCTAAAATCGAAAAGGTTCATTTGATTTCTCATTAATGTCACTCAGCACCCCATCTTGACAGAAAAAAAACAACAGAAATGTAGAAAGTTTTGCAAATTTATTAAAAAAGAAAAACTGAAATACCACATGGTGTCGGATAAATAAAACAAAGAGTGAAAGATTTAAAGGGGTCTGAATACTTTCCGTACCCACTGTAGCTGTAGAAGACCTGCATGAGTTTAGAAAAAAAGATATTACTAAGAACTTAAACAGTTAATAATATTATCTTAAACAATTAAACCTATTTAAGAGTGCATCAATTCTGTCCTTTACTTAAGGTGTGGTGACATTAAACGAGTTCTTCCCGGACTCACTGAACTTAAATAAAATAAGAAGTGCCAGTGCTGTGGCTAAAGCTTGTACATCATTTTGATGCACTGTTAAAAACACGAGCGTGGCTCCAATGTGTCTCACAGGCTGATGCCATGTCTCTGCATGCATATTTCTTTGGGGGGGCGGGGGGGGGGGGGATTCCACTCCCATCAAAGCGCTATGATTCACCGAGCATTCATCACGCGACACACTGACAAGTTAACACGTGTATTCCGACACAGATTGCGGCCATGATTTTAATAGACCCATCTGACACGGTATGATTGAAAATGAACTTAGCAAAAATGATCGCGGTGTATCGGCACCATAATGCCACTCTGAGACTCTGCAGGTTTTCATTCCAACAGGCGATTTCTCTCATCAGTTCTTGCTGTGCGGTTAAAGGGGCGGCCAATCAGTGAAACCCCCAGCTCTAGTCCTCCAAATGGTCCATGATTGCGGATTCCTTCAAGGTATAAATTGAAGCAGTCTACTGAGGCTGATGGCATTTTTTCTGATTGATACAGCTGGGGAAGAAACGTGAACTCGAGGAGATCTTTACGTCAGGAACAACTAACCGGTTATCCTGCCAAACTATATACTGTATGACTCTTACCTGGCACCAGAATCTGAAGTACTGTACTTTGGCTTTGAAGTCTCGAACGTAGGTGATCTGTGGTCCGTTTTCCCTGTGAAGGAAAAGAAGCAGAGATAGTTCTCTTAATATGTTTTAATGTCTTAAAGTACATTAAATGTTATTCTGACATGTTTTTATTCCACACCGATATATTTCTTTATGTTTTCATGCACTCTAGTGTTACTGCTCCTGTCAGGTCATATTGTCACATTCTTAACCTGATTAACTGAACTGGTTTTTCACCACTGGAAGAAATTACAAGTTATGGTCACAGGTTATTGTGATGAATCACCTGAGGTGTTACATGTGTGACAATGACAGGATAAAGGTAAAGAAACTAGGTGACCCATTAGTCATCAGGATAATGCGTCACGATTTCTAAAAATGGAGAGGAAGCTCAGAGAAGATTCAGTGACTCCATCTGCTGAAACAAAAAGTACCTGGTAGAGTAGAGCTACCCGGTGAAGTACTATATCTTCAATAATGTAAGTGTCAAACACAAACTAAATAAAATAAAATAAAAAACGTACCAGCGTTATAAGTTAATTAATAACATTATGGCACAAGTACTGTGAGGTTTTTTGTGGCTGGAAACACACATCACTCATTTATTTCTGGCATGCAGAAATGCTGGAAAGACTAAAACCCTGTTGTCATTGACAGTGAATTCAGAACACCTGTATCTCAAGTATAATAGTTACAAAGGAGCCAGTAGTAAACATGTTTACTCTTAGTTTCTATCAAGCCGCTCACGTGAAAAAACGAATTCCATCCATAATCCATGACGTTCATTCAATCGTCCCAGTTATTTAGCGACACACTGTTTTTTATTGTATTGTTTATGTACCCACTTCCTCTAAACCTCCTTAATCTGCTTCGACCTGTTAGTGATTTCATAAGTTCACAGAATGTCTTTTTGGAAATAGAAACATTAGGGTGCTATGAAAAAGCTTTTGGTACATCTGTTACGCAGGTTTATGCCTTAAGGCCTTATAGCAGAGCAAAAAAAACTAAAACTTACATCTGAGTTTTATTATTGCTATTCTAGGATTTGGAATAGGAATACGTTGCCTCTTCATTAGTGGCTGAGTATTTGATCTGGTAAGCTGGTTTGCTTGTGTCTGATAATTCCAACAGGTCTGAAGCCGTGCGAGGAAAGTTGTTGATTTTTCTAACATCTGCCGGGTATTAACCAACGGTTATTTGATGCCTCTTTAAGTAACAGAGTCATACTGTTATACGACTCTCAAGTCTGAAGATTTTGGAGGAAGTAGAAAACAAAATGGTGCAAAAATCATACAGTGAGGATTTTCCAGTGCGAGGGTCGATGTAGGTGGTCGTTCTCCTGTTGTGGTCTACGAAGTAGGGAATACCATCTACTGTGAACCTCATCTCCCAGCCCTCCGGAAGTGGCTTCTCGTTCAGCAACCTTAAAAAAAACAACAACAATAAGCCGTTTATTGATGGATTATTTCAGGAGCGCATTTAAATGTTCATCTGATATGCAGCTTCTCTAAAATAGCAGCATTGGAATATGCAAAGGTGCTCAAACTAACCCCTGTGTTCGTGGGTCCTCCCACTGTGTTGACCGCGTAGGGTGATGTACAAAATAAACTCTTCCATTCGTGTCCGTTCTCTTCTCTGGAAAGACACAGTAACAATCAATTAGTCCATTACTCAGCAAAAAAATAAAATAATAATAATAAATCTAAGTCTCTAGCTATAAAATGTTAAAGTATGTATTATGTGTATTTACTTACCCCATCCATGTGGCAGAGGCCCGAGAGGATCAAACTCCTTATTCTGAGTGGCTGGGACCTGGTCTTGTACCTTCACAGCAGGAAATAATTCATATGAATCAAAAAGCCCCAAAAGTAAAACTAAAGTGTTTGTATTTGGGATTTGAACATATGAGGGAGCTTCAACCAAAGTAACATCTTTAAGATTCTTTTTGAAAATCAATAGTTTTGTCATTAACAGTAATATCACAAACATAAACACGTTACTGCATACTATGTAAATACTTAACAGCAACTGGGTTACAGTGTGTATTGATACCGGTAAATGAACGGAAGTATCTGCATTAGGCTGGGATTTCTAGTTTGCATCTCACTTTTCAGCAAAACATTTTCAAATACTCAATCTCTTCAACTCGTGGAGGTGACGCACCGTCGTCACACACAGCATAACGTCACAAAAGAGGAAGTCTCACCCCGATTATGAACCTCTGGTTGAACTGCTGCATGGCACCCTGTAGCTGGCTGCGCTGGTGCTGCCACTGCTCGTAGTTACGCACCGTCTCCATTGTGGGGCGCTGCCACGTGGTGGTTCGCGTGATGTGATCGACAAAGTAGACCCGCCCCATCTGGTCGACGCGACGCTCCCAGCTACAGACAAATGAAATGAGGGACGACAATGGGAGAAAGAAGACTTTAACTTTAACTAAGACTAAAACTTTAACACTCAAAATAAACCAATGAATATCTCACAATAATGTTAAATGTATACAATTTGATAACCAGCCATGACAAAAAAGTCTAAGAAAGAGTCAGAAAAAAAGGTTAAGAGTTAAAATATCATGCTATGGTCGACTGCTTCAAAAAAGAAATAATAATAATTAAAAAGAACTGTCAAACTGTGAAATTAGTTTAGGTCGATAATTTCCACTGAGGCCCCGGTAACACCAGGAATTTGCAGTTTGTGTGTTGTTGTAATTCTGGCAGTATCACAAGCCTCCATCAACGACAGACTAAATACATTCATCCATTTAAAAAGGTAGTTAAAAGATCCCTGAAGAGTTTTCTTGTAAGCAAACGGGGCACAGGAACAGAGGACAGCAGCTACTTTAACAATAAATGTAAATAAAATGATCAGGACCTTAAAACAGCATCTCGTAAGCAAGTATCTAGTAAGTCTTATTTGATCTACAAATCAAAAGAGGAAAACACTTTTTACCCAGAGGGAAGTGGTTCAGGCCGTTCCCACGTTGTTCTCTTTTCCACATGATCGACAAAATACAACCTCCCGTTCTGGTCCACCCTCTGCTCCCACCTAGATAAAATGACAGCAATAAAATCGAGGACATTAGGTAATTATGTATGGATTTAAAAACAGCTGTCACAGCGGGAGTCATCCTCCAACGAAAGCAGCAAAAAGCCAGTGAAATGAGTGCTAACCCAGGGGGCAACGGTCCAGCACTGACAGCGGGGACCCTGGGAGTGACAGCAGGGGTGATGCTGCTGGTTGGTGGTTCTGCCGCTGCGGCACCAGAGCTGGAGGCCAATGTGGAGCTGCTGTCCGAGCCTGCCGACGGACTTGAGTCTGGCACCGATGGAGGTCCCGAGGCCGGTGTTCGCACTGGCGTGTCAGAACCTGACTGACCATCACTGCCATCAGCGGGTGCAGAGCCGTTGCTGGACAACGCTGAGGACACAATAAGACACCAGAGTTAAATCGTAGATCCTCAGAGCAGGACAGCAACCAAGTACATCAAAAAGAAGAAGTTATACTGTATTCTTCCATAACTGTTACAGGATGGCAGAAAGTGCCGTTATAGTACCTTACATGTATATAATAGTCAAAAACAGACCAATTATTGGGAACCCTATCCGAACCACGTAGAACCTGGTGTCTACGCCCTCATGCTGCAGGGATTTTATAGATTGTTCTTAATGCACATTATCATTGTACGCTCTGGAGTTGTCTGTATGAATCTGAACTGGTGTTGTGTGTTTTTTGGTTGATGGTTTTGGTTTGTTTAGTTAGAATTTTTTTGTCTTTTTCTCCTGTGTATTTCATAATGTATTTGTCATCTACTTGTTACTAAGTGAAAACTAATAAATATATTGTCATAAAAAAAAGGAAATGTGTGTGTGAGTCGGGTTTTGGCCCAACCCTCACTTTAGCCTTGGGGTAAATGTGTGCGATTGTTTAGATTAAGATAGAGCACACAGGCAGGGTAAGAAGACGAGCACCTGATCATTGTTTCCCTTCTGTTTATAGTTGAAAAGTGTCCAGAACAGATCTGAACTTCCTGTAGTTTATGTCTGACCTGGTGATGAGGTGGGTCTGCGGGGGGTTGGAGGAGGAGGTCTGGAGGGCCTGGGTGGTCGGAGAGGCCTCGGGCCCCCTGATGACACTGAGGGAGACCCTGTGCTGTTCGCCGACCTCTGGACACTGGGAGAAGACCTGTGCTCTACCCCGTCCATAGCCGGAGAGCTGTCTCGACTCCGCCTGTGAGGAAAATAAAATTTTTTAAACTGGAAATACGATAAAAGTGAAACTCAACTGAAGATGGGAATAGATACTGTACCCTATGTCATGATCCCCATTTGGTTGCGATTCCCCATTTGATGTACCTGAAGTAAAACCACAATATAAGTTAAGCAAAAGGTGTTCCTGTTGACATAACAAAACCAGTCACAAAAAAAGTCTTGCATCTAATGCGACTGTAATTAATCCTGTTGACATAAATACAAAAGTTATCCCTCTTCCTTCAACTGCACGCAAGACATGACAAAGTGAAAACCTTTTATGTGGCTGGGATGCACCCACAAAGATGAATTTAATCTAAGATTAGTTCTAATCAGAGTTTAGCAAAACTAGGTTTAAAATGAGTAAATCCAGATTTGAAATTAAGCAGAGCTCTGCTGCACAATTTAAATCTAATCTCGGTCTAAGTTTACTGATGTGAACTGAAATGAAATAGATCAATTTAGATCAATATGGAGAGGCTTGCTTAACCAAATTAAACTAAATTGATAAATACAAAATACATTTGTGTGCTGTCTGGACATAGTAAGTAGCCATAAAAAAGAGGGGCGAACAACTGTTCTGTATTCTTTAACAGCTAGCTAGCTAAAATGTTACTTAGCCCACTCATGACTGCTCTAATTTCTCCTCCTTGCCGAATCAGTGGAGCAATATGGCAAATAGCCATTTAAAAAAGTTAAACATCCTCAAGTGTAAGTTTAAAGTTAATACTGGATCATATTTTAAATTGGAGTTTTGGTGCAACAAAATTAAATTCAACCTAAGTTTAGAGTAAAAACTTAACTGAATTCCAAGTGAAATGACAAATAAACTTGAAAACATTCAAACAGGCTCTGTTCAGCTCTTCTGTGACTCACTGTGATGGTCGGCCTCGGCAGCGGCGAACATCTCAGGCTCCACAGTCATGCCGTCCAGGCAGAGAGACAGGTCTCCCACCACATCTGACTGGTCTCTGTCTGCACACAGCTGTAGGGTCTGCACCACCTGAGCGACTACGTTGAGCCGACAGCAACACAAGATGGTAAGAGTCAGAGCAAGACAATGACATCTGAAATATATCATCTGCCGTTAATGAAGTTAACCATATGTGCATTAGGGTTTTGACCATTAGGTAGCCTCAAATATTTTCATTCAAATAAATTAATTTGTACATTTTGTTTGCCTGCTGTAAGCTAGTTAGGCAATTTTATCAACCCGTACCACATCAAGCAGATCAGGCTTTGCCAAAACCTCTGATGCGCAGGCAGCTGCGTCAGACGTGTCAAATAAATGAAAGAAGAACAGGGTAGCTAAACTGTTCAGACAAGAGCTCCATTCACAAACTCATATTTCAACAACAGGAAAACCACAGACCCATAGCCTCACACAAACGGGGATGTGGGCATGAGGCATGTTACCATTTGTGTGGGTCATTCACTCACTTTTCATGTCATTAGACTTGAGCGTGTCACTGACGTCCAGCGTGGCCATGCCAAGCAACACGTCTGACTTCAGGGTCTGGTGGCTCCACACGCGGAACACCAGTTTGCTGAATGGAGTCACAATCCTGTTGAAGCACACACTTGAGTTGATACGTGCAATGCATCGATACTTTTGGGTGACAGAAAGGGCTCTTGTACGTTGAGGATCTGATTTCAGAAAGCCCTCTAAGCTCTTACTATAAAAAAGGACTTCACCAGCATTTCATCAATCACAGTTTCAAGCTAAGTAGCATTTCAGTGGTAATCTGCTACATTCTGAATAACAAAGCAAGCTTGATGTCACAGCTCCCACCACCTGACGCCTGCATCCAATTTTATAAACATTTAGCTAAAATGAATATGCGAAACCAAGCGGTATAACGGATAGGAACTTCACCTTCAGCAGGGTTTTCTATTGCATCAGTCCTTTGGGTATGTCACACTGTTGTTTAGAAGCTTTAGATTTGCATAAATATATATATATATACACTACCGTTCAAAAGTTTGGGGTCACATTGAAATGTCCTTATTTTTGAAGGAAAAGCACTGTACTTTTCAATGAAGATGACTTTAAACTAGTCTTAACT
>JAVQJD010074928.1:0-16601 GCA_036023655.1 Nannoperca australis | reverse complement strand
AATGTTTTTCATGTTAAACAGCTTACGGTGCATTACCTCCACCTGTAAAGAGACAGACAGCGCGTCCAATCAGAAGGTGGCGGTAATGCACCGTAAGCTGTTTAACATGAAAAACATTGGAGGATGTGGGAATCGAACACAGTACCTCTCTTATGCTAAGCGGGTGCTTTACCTAAAGGCCACTTGTATTTGCATGAGACCAGCTAGGTACACATCCTTGTTAATAGGAACCCACGTCTTCCGGTAGGAGTACCTACCCTTTCCGTTTTCTCTTAATGTGTTGTGTTTTTGTTAATGTGTTTTCGTTAATGTGTTGTGTTTTCCGATTTGCGTTTGTTTTCTGCACTTCAGGGCCACTGTATTCAATTGATACAAGGCGCCTTCAGGTTTGATTATGTAAAACCGAAGACTTAAGCAGGCTACACCATATTCAAATGTAAACAAGGGTGGAGCCTGGGTGTTTTAGTTCCTGTAGAACCTGACTACACTGCCAGGCTGATGCTACATGTGGATATTGGCTTATCACAGCATTCATGAGGGCAGATTTCCAACCACTATATGTAATATGTAAAATATAAATATAAAAAAGAAAAAAAAAGAGCTTAAGATAATTTTTACGAGACAGTGTTGCTGTTGCACAATTTGTCCACCAGAGAGTACTTGTTACAACAATCTGATTGCATGCATTGATGAGTGTATTGCAACTAAGCAGATAAGTTTCTTATGAAAATGTAAAATGTCACAACTCTTTAATATACAGATTTGAGGGAGCCCTGGTAAATATTGTTTGTTGATGTGCATGTATTTATGTGGAAAAATAATTAAGGCCAATACATCCTTTACTGTCTTTTTTTACTCTTAATTCTGAATATATGGACCAGCCTCAAAAAGTCATGATGCTCTGAAAAGATTTTTGAGATAAAACAATTCATGAACAGCAAAACGGTTGATACACAATGCAGTCAAACAAATTGTTGATGGGGCGTTTAATGCCTCATTTATCACTTGCCAGCTGCCCACAAAGAGGTTAGAACGAGGTATGGACTTTTAGGAAAACATATTTTCCAATTTTAATAATATGGTAAAAATGTTCAAAATGTTTCAGTATTTTTCCTACAACCCATGGGACAACAGCAGACGGACACAAACTACATTTCCCAGAGCTCAGTGCACATCCAAGTTGAAAGGTCGACGACGTCAAACTCATGCTGCCTGGATCTGGGACAACAACAAACAGTTGAATTAGCCAAACGTTAACATTGCGTTTACGTTTATTATTTTTCTATGTTGGTACTGTAGCTCGTTGTTGGCAAAAATGTCCGGAAAGGCCAAGGAAATCCTACAGATGGACCTGTATGGTTTACTCGGTATTGAAAGCACAGCTACATCGAAAGAGGTGTGTAAATGAGCTAAGCTAACTGTTGAGCTAGTAAGATAAAAAGCAGCGTATCACAGCTGTTAAGTTGGCCGTTTTTAGTAACTGCATTACAGGCTGGAGGTTATTGTAGCAGACAGTATATCCGAGTGTTAGCTAAATGTTGAAAAGCAGTTGTGTTTGCAGAAGTAGAGCCTGTATGTGTGTGAGGACATTTTAGAGTGCCACTATGATAGCGTGCTAACCAAGAAGCTTGTAGACGGGTGTGCTTGTATTGTGCGTGCGTGTGTACACAACGTAACACAAGGAGTGTTTTTTTTGCTTAGAGAAACACCAGGTAAGTAAAGCGAGGAGTGAAATGTTAGGTCGGGTGAGACCCTGTGCAGGTAGCCGGAGACCGTCAAACCTGCTAGGCTGAATCGCAAAGGTGTGATACACCGAAAATACCACTGGGTGGCGACATCGCACCAGTCAAGCCTTTGGGGTCGCTGCGTGTGAATATACATTCTAGGGCTGCACCTCACTGTTATTTTGATTATCAATTGATCTTTCAGTAATTTTCTCTTTTATGAACAGAGTTTACAGAGAATGCAAAAGCAGCATACACAGAAGGCAGTATAACAACAGAAAGCCAAACAGTTCAGCAAAACAAAAGCAAGATAAAAATCAATGGTCAATAAAGACAAATAAAAAATAATTTAAAACAGTAAAAGCAATAAAAGCTTCTTTCAAAAAATACTTAAAACAATGAATCGATTATCACAATAATTACCCAATATATTTTGATCCACTAATTGATTAATTAACTAATTGTTTCAGCTTTAATCAATTCTGTTGATCTGTTGATGAGGAGAGGCCTGGAAAATGAATCCTTTTTTGGGACAGAAAATGCACGAGTACTATGGACAGTGTAGTTACAAAAGATCGCATATGTTTGCTCACCTCTGCATACTACAAACAGAGTTTTGTCTGAATTACATTTTGTGCCTGCATGGATTTAAAATTATCTCTGGGAAGGGTCCCTGACTCTCCTCTTCATTTCCCTACCCTGATGGGTTCGCCATGATCTCCCGAATCCACCTCTCCTCACAGTTTCAAGCATCTAGAATCCACAGGCCCGAACGGAAATTAGAATCACTGCCAAAACAAGGGAAGAAGTTAATTTCTTAATTGAATTTCAAAGTGCTGTCCTCCCCAGAGGATTATCCTGGAGGAAGTTAGTGGTTGTGGCTTGGATAGAATCGAGACTCTAAAATGCAGAAGCCTGGTTCTGTGAGGTCTGTCGATGGTCGAGGGAGATAGCGAGGGGCTGTGTGTGTGTGTGTGTGTGTAGTGCTTTGAGTCTGGAGGGGCTCAAAAATCAATCAAGTATGTGAAGACAGATGTCATCATGGGCTACTTATCCCAGTTGTTTGGCCCGCTACTCCACCACCACTATCAGGCATGTTGTTTATCACAGAAAGGGGGGGAAGAATCTCACCCCGGAGCCTGTTTATGTGGGCTTAACCACAGCTTGTAAAACATTGTCTTGACGTAGGGGATTTGCATTGCGCATCCCCTCCTGGTTCTATCTAGCATCTCTTTCTGTTATCACTGCTGTTGACCTTCTTCTGAGCCTTGCTGGCTGATAAATGATGGGGGAACTGGCTTGTCAGAGTCTCTGATTTAATGAATATGGATGATAGGGGTTTGCTTTTATCCGTGCAGTGCTGAGGGAGGCTGCTGGGGAACGCTAGCCACCATATAAAGAGTTATGTTCATACATATCAGCAGGGCTTGGGTAATCACCCGAGTGTGTGTGTGTGTGTGTGTGTGTGTGTGTGTGTGTGTGTGTGTGTGTGTGTGTGTGTGTGTGTGTGTGTGTGTGTGTTTTACCTACCACAGATTGCTTGGTGAAACAATGTCAACCACACAAAATGTCCTGTGGTTTATTCATCTACTTAAATTGTAGTGTACCTGATGTGTAGCAGTAGATGCAGTAACCACATGCCTGGGTGATTGACTTCCAGACAGAGCATCCAAGGAGAGGTGATTGCATTACACTGTAATAGTGCATCGTAAGCTCATTGCTCTCAGTGATGTGTTACTTCTCCGAGTGTCTGCTTGTGCAGGGCCGGTAGATTATGATCGCCATTGCATCCTATGGTGCACGGGGGCATCAGTGATGCACTTCGTGGTCATCATGTGTTGTCAGCTCTTTCGCATCAGACAGCATTGCCCATGCGATTTATGTCCAATGCATTGAATTGTGTTATACAGTTTTATATTACATCAGACAAACCTCTTCACATAGGATGGAAATACAAAAACTGAATAAGAAACTTTATTAGTGTTCATTTACGATTAGCTCGGACACATTACTTATTTGGTCAACAGATCTTTTCAACAAAATGATCATCTCGTCTTGATGCCATTCCATTAAAAGTTAATACAGGATAATACTGAATAATGCTAGTTGGCCTGGAGGTTTGGTCAGCTTCACAAGCACATGGGAAGGCAATCACAGTGTCTCACTTTTTCTTTATACTTTGAGCTTGACTTTTCTCTGCGTGGTCACGTCCTCTTTGCCCCTGTCCTTGCTTCTCTCCTTCCTTCTCCCTGTCGTGCCTGTTTATTATTTTCCTCTAGCTGATAATGTCCCGTAAATAGCAGAGCGTTGTAATTACTGAGGATGGGCCCATGGCAGATCAGGCAGCTAATCAGCCACGCAGGCTGGGGGCCCTACGTGGGCTGTGCTGCGGCTGCACCAGGACCGGTTTGTCAGCTATAATTGGCACCAAAGACTGGTGTAATGAGGACAAGATGTGGGCATGCAGTTGAGACTGTGGCAAGCAGGGATCAGGGAGGCACGGGGAGTCTGTTTTTCGCCAGGCACTAACCATTAGGCTACTGTTGGCCGTGCTGCTGCAAGATTGGAGACTCTCCTTGATTTCTTGGTTCCTCCTGAAGCGTGGGAAATTGTTGAGATGTCTGCAGTTCAGTTTGTCTTTTGTGAGAGACAAGGGAAATGGGCATGTGACAATCTTGAATAATTTTGAATTGGAAGAGACAGAAGACACAGCAGAAAAAAATACTAAAATCTTTGCTCACTCGTAAGCACAAGGGGCAATAGTTGGTTTTAGCCCAGGAGTTCTTCTGGTTTTCTCTTCATGTCTTACTCATAATTGATTCAAGAGCCAATCCTAAAAGGTCACGGTGAACTGCACAAACATAATAGCTCAGTAATTGACTGGATTAGTCCTGTAAGAAGACGCCACTCTATTTGAGAGCTCTTATCCACACATGTGCTAACCTCTCCAAAGGTTGGCCTGCTTTGGCTTCTAGTTTGTAGGACCAAGGGGATTCAGGGGGTTCCAGCATCAATTAATGCTTGTGTTTTACGGCATTGATGGGAGTTATCATGTATTATTTAACAAAACAGCACTGGAGGCACAGTAGAGATGAGATATCGCGAAGGATGCTAGAAAGAGGGGAAAGGAAAAGACACAAGAGAAAGGAGTAGGATAATTAACTGAAATGTAATATTTTGTATGTTTGTTAAAGAGATCTTTAACTGTGAGACAAAGATGATGACGTGCAACACGGCAGCGCTCCACTACAACAGCATCAACGATGACAGGTTGTGCTTGTCAAACAGCTTTGTCCCGACATCTGCTATGTTTACAGCTGATGTGAAGACATGTTTATCTTGTCAGCTGGCTGCAGGTGATGAAGAACATGAGAAGTAGAGTGAGTGTGAGCTGAGGACACGGCACGAGCCCTTAAAGGACCATAGCAGTGGTTTTGCATGTTTTAGCCCCCTTTATTTAACATTTTAGAATGTTTTGACCATTCAAGGTATCCATTGCTTGAAATATATTTCTGTATTGTTTAAATAAAATGCACACTTTTGAAACTTGCTTGCCTGTGTAATGCATTGCACTAAGCATCAAGGTGCATTTTGTTTTGTCAAGGTTGTATTAATCAATCTGCACTTAAACTACCACACAACTCAAGCAAGTTTGATGAAGTTTATTATAGTTGATTTTTGTATTATATGGTAATGAATGGAAACCAATAGCTGCTTTGAGCGGTAGAAAAAAAAATAAACCTTCCAGAAATCTAAAACTCTATAGTCTGCATTTGAAAACAGTCAGTGAAAATGTACACACAATTGTGGTTATAGAACTAAAACTGGCAAACACACTGGTTTAGTCCCTTGAAAGCAGACTCTCTTTCCCGATGTGTCTATGTATGAGTGTCCCTGTTCTCACGGCCTACCTGTTGCTCAGGACGCGTTGTCTTTCGTAATGGCATGTCTTGCCTTTTTGCATTATGTTGGTCCCAAAAAGAAACAGTATTTCTTTCAGCTGTATGCGGATGAATGACGATACATTTGAACTTGAGCTTTTCTCGCTTGTACCTTCCAAAAGTCTTTGGAGTGTACTGGACGGAGCTATGATGCCGAGCACAGAGAAAAGAAAGAGGAGAAACCGACAGCGAGGCTGAAAAGATGAAGTAGGCTCAGGCCAACAGCATGCGTGTGTTTGGCGCCAGTCCACAGCCCCGTGTGTCAGTCACGATCTATAGGAAGCCTCCGTGTGCCAAGCAGCCAGACTAAATATCTCTAAAATGAAGTCTAGTCTTTCAAAGCCCTCTCAATGAACCAAGTTCTCATTTACTGTTTAATCTATAGCGAGAAACAAATCTGATGTTGAACAAGAGATATAAGACAAGACGTGACATTTAGGAGCTGTCTGAGCTGAACATGATAATCTCCAGAGGGCTCACTGGAGGCCTGTTGCCATCATATAATCACGTGGAGGCCTTGTTTTTGTACCTTGGACAATGGGCATCTAGCCTAATGCGCCTAGGTTGACTGTCATGGAGACTCATTGGAGTTGCTGTCAAAAAAGGCTCGACACTGATGGATTGCACCTTTCTCCTCAGTTGAGTTTGAGTTGTCCCCCCTGGTCTCCAACGGAAAGTTTTCCTACTTCCCTTCTCTCTCCAGAGGAGAGGAGATCTAATGAAAAACACCTCGTCATTAACTGGTCCCTAAAAGGACCAATGAATGGTTAACATTCCAAGCAGTGACCCAGAGTTAAACAATCAGCCATAACTAAAACCTCATATGACTATTGTTTAGTTTTTCCACGTTGGTTCTCTGAACCCCCCAAAAGTTTTGGCGACCAGCCTAAGATATTAATGGCGGCCTTCTCAGATTTGTTTTAGACAATAGCAGTCTGTTTGTGTGTGTTATTGTAACATTTTTTTAAAAAGTTTGAATAAAGATGGACTAATACTAGGCTGCAATTTATCTTGCAAACTGGCAATGGGCCGGAGAATAGTTTGGAATTCTTGTAGTCACTGCCGCGGCGGCTAGATTCCATTAATAACAGAGGCTCAGGTGTTGATTTGATCCAAACAATAAAATCTCAGATTTTTATTTAAATGCAGACCGAATTTCCCCCCCAGTGCTTTCATGTCGAGCCTGTTACCATTTGTGCCATTATTTCAGTGGGACCATCGTTTGTTATTTGGACTTTGTTTTTTCTGGGCCAAGGACGATGGGATAAAGATAATGGGAACTGAGAGTAAGAATTTCACTTTCACATGGCCAAAACCTGTGCTTAAGTGGATGATTTGTTCTCTCTGTGTCCTAATCAACATTTTCCACTTTACGTAACTCTATGGGTTCTTCTGTTTTTCTCCTAGATCAAGAAAGCTTATCGACAGAAAGCCCTGACATGCCATCCAGACAAGAACCCAGACAACCCAAAAGCAGGTGAGTGAGCCAGTTGATGTGTTTGTTTCTCTTCACCTTCTCTGTGTTCTGAGCCACAGATCTCCTGTCAGTCACCCAGTAGAACTGGAACAAGATTTATTATTTGTGTATCCATTTCCTGGATTTTTTTCCAAAGAATTAGGGTTAATCATCTGACGGAGCGGCCATCGCGCTTCACAACCAAAAATAAATGCTCTAGTGCTCTCAGCAAGTTCTCCCCTGCCAGACAGCCTAGCCACAGTGGCACTCTGACAGAAGTCTAACCAGCGCCTGTCTCTCCCGCCGGCTTTCTAACCAGACAGGATCAGCCAAATGCCACCAGCACCACCGTCACCACCAGTGTTCCTGCACCTCATCCCTCCTCGGCTTTATGAGTCCTTCCGCGGCCTGTCGCCAACCGGCATGTCAATAATTAGACCAGGAAATCCCAATGTAGCTTTTTGTCGGGGGGGCACCTTGGACAAAAAGACTGCTCATGAGGCATGTTTTCAAGTGAGGTTTGTGTGGTTGCTGGATGCTTCACACAATTCCTGATTATGTCAGGGGAAAAAAAAACTGGGAAATTGGTGGGGTTGGGTGGTTGAGAGGGATAATACAAAAGCAGGGGGTCGGTTTCCCAGAAATGGAAAAGAAGTGGTTTGGAGGGCCTCAACACTTGAACCCGCACATGGACAGACTCGGTCTCGATCGCACGAGAGCCGAGCCAGTCTTGGGACTCGCTGCCCCTCAGGGGAAGGATGTATGCATGCAAGAGGTGACTTTGGGGTCATGGTTCCTCGCTGACCGAAGACACCCCCCGCTATTCCCTCATTTTCCTCAATTCCCCCTGTTATGACACTCTGAGCTGCCTAGTGGGCATAGCTGGTCTCCCCCAGTTGGATTTCATTCCAGCCCATTATATGCATGTAGGTAACCTGACCGCCTCCGCTGGCAGCGTGATCTCCAGAGCCTCCTGTTAGTGTGCACTGCCAGTCCCCACAGGGAGTAACAGTATCGGCCCGTTAGGCCTCCCATAAGTGAATCATTAAGCCTGGCTAGTATAGTGCAGTAGTGTGGCAGTTGTATGATGGGGAGTGGGATTGTGGTCTCCCTGTGTACATTTGTGTGTGTGTGTTAGATGACAACTGGGGTGGTGGAGTCTTGCATGGTAACGCTTCAGGCCCCTCGAGGGGCTCTAATGGAGGATCGCTAGAGAGGCCAAGGGTTTGTGAGGGAATGCACGGCTGTGTCATGGGAGGAAACTGCGGCACTTTTTTAAAGAATAAAATGTCCCCTTTTGTGTCAGCCTCGTGTCCCGGCTTCAGCTGGAAGACATCATGCTGAGCACATAAGGCCTCTTTTGGCATGAGCCGTCAGTCGATATCATGTTCTCTTCACTCTCATCACGCCAACATCACCCTCTCTTCTATCTCTTGTGTATAAGGTGTCATGCTGACAACGTTACCAGTGTTATATAATTGTGAAATCGTAGCCAGATTTTACTTTTTAAAGATCACATGTAAAACATTGTTTCCTGAAGCAATAATATAAAACCCATCAAATGAAAAAGTATTTCTGTGTGTATCGCAGCATTTTCAGTTATCTCGCTTATCTCGTCTCTTTGTTCTAGTGGAGCTCTTCCACCAGTTGTCCCAGGCTCTTGAGGTGCTAACTGATGCTGCTGCCAAGGTAAAACCACTAATGCCTCCAAACTTGTCAGAAAAGTGCTAATATACACACACACACACACACACACACACACACACAAACAGACACGATTCATTATGGTGTCTAACACTGTTTTCAGGCTGCCTATGATAAGATTTGCACTGCCAAGAAACAAGCAGAAGAAAGAAACAGGAAACTAGATGACAAGAGGAAGAAAATTAAGCTTGGTGAGTCACCTTGCAAATCTCAAAGCATATAACATATTTATTTAAATTAGTTTTTATTGTCATCCATATTCCACAATTAAAACAAGGATTTTTTTAAGTGCCTAGCACGGATTGTCCAGTATGAAATAAAATAAGAGAAGTTGTTAGAAAGTAATGAGTTAATTTAGTACAGTTTTGTCTTGTTTCATTGTGGAAAAGAGATTCAGTATGAGTATATGAAGGAGACACGGACTCTGTGTGTGTGTGTGTGTGTGTGTGTGTGTGTGTGTGTGTTGCTCTGACAGACTTGGAGTCCAGAGAGCGACAAGCAGAAGCTCAGAGCCAGGATGAGTTGCAAATCACCAGAACCCTTGAAGAAGAGGTAAGATAATTCATAGAAACCACGGGAGAGATGATCCTGCACTACACATTGCCTGGAGAAGATATAGAAAATAAAAATGTCACTGAACTTCAGGCTTCTGCGATGTACTGGGAACAAGGTATTCCAGTGCAACCAGGAAACTCCGAAGCACGCCCAGGTGCTTTTATTCTGTTTTTCGTCAAATGCTTCCTTCTGATTGAGTTGAAATCTTCCAAAGACTTGGGTCAGGAACAAAGGCTTCATCTGGGAGAGGCGTTTATTTTTTTTCACTTATCATAATTATAAGTAAACCCATTAGGTGATATTGCATGACTTGATGCACTTTGTTCAGAAAGCCAGTGATGTATAAAAATGGTGTGCGTGCTTCCAAGGTGAGTAATGGCATGTGCTCAGTGTGCTCAATACATGTAAATACATGGCCGTGTGCCTTGCCTTGGGGCGAGGAGGTAACCAGTAGGTGGCACTGTTCCATTTTCTGTCTCATCTCAAGGTGCTATTGCCTTTACTGAAGAAATAAGGTGGCGTGCACTCTCTCCTAGAAACACAGAATAGCAGAAAAGGTGACTTAGAGTGGAAGTAGTCATAGTCAGTGCTAAATGATGAGTAAAGACGCATAAGTTGCTGTCACTCACAGCCAGTATGTCTGTTTGTGCTCACTATCATATTTTATGTGTCTATTTCCACCAGATCGCCCGTTTGAGAGAGGAGGGATCCAGGCAGCTTGAGGAGGAACAGAGGCTCATCAGAGAGCAGATCCAGAGAGAAAGAGAAGCGCAGCAGCAGCAAACAGGCGGCTACACTCACAGAAGTAATGTCCACTTCCAACATTTAACCTAGTCCAGTCTGCTCCAAGTCCCGCTTAACCAAACCAGTTCAGTGCAGTCCTGTTCTGCCTGGATAAGTGCAGTTTCATCCAGTGAAGTCCTTGTTACTGTGCTGAATGCCTCCGCTGAGTGAACTCGTGTTTCCCAGCCATGACACTGTCAATCTAACCACAGCAGTCACCAGGCTTCCTGTGGTTCACCAAATATTATTCACATACAAAACAATAACATTAACTTAATGTAGATTTAAATTTATGTTTAGCTTTAAAACACACAAGATGTCTATTTTTGTGTCTTGGCAGTAAGACAGCTTGGCACGGCAGGATAGGATTGCCGAGCACCACATACACAAACGGTTGTTCGTCAAACATTGAACTGCTTGATGATATTTTTGCGTTAAAGCTTCTGTGTGTCCATTTTGGAGCCATAAAAAAATAAGATTCTTGTAAAATAAGACTATGGAGGTGTGGGTATTTGAGGGAAGTACTGATTGTTGGCCCCAGACTTGATCGCCTTTGTGGCTGGACAATTACTCATGCATAGTAACGTCTCTTGAGACCCATTTGCACGCAGTCAGGCCTCCCCTGGACAAACACTGTTCCATCTCGAGAGGCACTCTGTGGATCATCAGACTGTAGCAAGAGCCATACATTTAGCATGTGACAGCCAATTTACAATTGCTGTCCGTCTGTATGAATCCCTCGACGCTCTTGAGTGCCATATTTCTTGCCTCAACAAAACAACAGTTTCTTTGTCTTTTCACTGAACTGTCTCATCTTTCCCTTTATGTTTTTCCTCAGACTCAGGAATGGAGAGATGTTCCAAGGGCAATGCGACCCCCAAATTGAAGGTAAGGCTTTCAGCTGTGGAATTTAAGTCAGGGGACGAGCCTAGCATATTCAGGAGAAACTGTTCCATTCGATCGAAAGTGCAGCAGAAACTAAGTGGAGTTTTGCAACATTCGTAATTCATTATTTGGAGACCACATACACTGTCTCACCACCGAGCACACGGGCTGTTCTAACGCCCATTCTTCCAGAGTAGGCCCGACGTTGTCAGGAGACCTGTAATTGTGCCAAGAGAGGGCTTATTATATTTCCTCCTGGAGACGGCCAAGCCTGCGCATATTAAGGGCCACTAGGGATCTTAGCTAATGTGTTTAGACATTAAATCTGGTTTTAAAATTTGATAGCCACCTAGTGCAGCAGTGTTGTCCCCAACATTAGTATATTCAGTTAGCAAAACAAACAGCAGCTGTAAGACTGACAAAATCACAGGTTATGTTCAAGGACATGGGAACATTACTGTCTCTCAGCAGCTGTTGAGTCGTGTCTGCTATTTAAAATGTTTTTATCTCTCGCATTCAATTAGTTTTTTGTTAATGTCTTTCCTGTGTTGTCTCTAGGCTCAGATTGATAACAGTGTCCAGTAAAAGTAAAGCATGTCTTAAACCTGGTTCAGAATTATCGTGGAATTCAAGATTGATGGATTGGAAGCTATAGCAAGGACTCTGACGTCAAGCATTCCTTAAAAAACTAATCTTAGTGATGCTTGGCATTATGACAGCTCGTTCAGATTAGATTTACTTTATTTCGCTAATAGAGCCGTTTGGTTCCATTAATATCTTTCCTATCTGTATATTTATTGAAACTAGGAGCAGGAGATCACGGCAGTGTGTCAGTGTTGTGGCGCGCTAAAACCATAGACATCACATCATGCAAAAGACATCTTATTTGAAGAATAATGGGTAAGAAGGTTATCCGTGGGTACAGGAGACTGCTCTATGTCTATGTATGTTTTCAACCATAAAGAAATTCCCAGAAATCCTGTTTCTTTCTGACAGTGAGCAGAATGCTGGAGCTGAATCAACACTTTGTGCTTGCCATTAATAATACTAGTTTAAGCTCCTAGTGTGATTTTGGCTAGACTCTGCTGTGCTTTGTACAGGGATATGAGAAGTTACACAACATCTTTTTATAGGAGAGCGGGAACTCACATCAGCATTTAGTGACAGGATTCCAAGCAAGTAAAAAAAAACATGATAAATGATCTTAATGTCCTTCGTGGAAGCTGTTCGTTGGAGCTGTTCAGCTCTTTTGCAGAAAATAGCTGGATGGTAATTGCTAAAACAGCATCCACACAGTGCAATGTGGCAAGTATCAAGATTTAAGTAAAGACACAGAAACATTGTTACACAAGCAAATACGTTGACCACAGCTGAAACAAAGACACAGCACAATCCAGAGGAGCACTGCTTCGCTTTCTGCCCACGACAGAATACCTTGGGCATTGACCTGCTTTGGATTAGTTAGACATCATTGTGTCTGGTGTTGTGCTTTAGGCGAGTCACCATGTATTCTCTGGTCCGGGGCTCTGCGTGCTAATTTTCACCCTTTTTATCTGTCCGTCACCCTCAGTATGAATGGAAATTGACTGCAGGTCTCACAGGTGGTGCCGGGATGGTGTTCCAAGAGCTTAACAACATCTTTCTCCTGTAGCTCCAGTATGTCTTGAAGGTTTGGGTAATCTGTGTGTCATCGGAGCCAAGCCTGCCTGGCATGCATGCTTTGTCTCCTGGTCAGCTGAGTTGAATCAGTTGTGCTCTAATGATTAGACATCATCATGCACTTTTTAAGCCCTCATGATTCATGGAGGCCTCCCCTTTCTGTCTTCCTTCTCATTCCAGTTAAAGTGGAAGTGTAAAAAAGACGACGAGACGAATGGAGGCTACTCTGAAGACATTCTTTTCAAACTTCTACAGAAGGTACACGTCCTTAAAATCAAACAAGATGTTAAAATACTAATCATTTATACAGCCAAACACTTAACTTGGCATGACTTTAGGACAATACGGAATTACAGTAAAGTACCATTTTGGGTTGGGTAATATGAGATATACCTTGAGAGTACTGAGGTAGCTGTATCTTTTAATATATCTGGCTGTAAATGATGTTATAAATTAATGAGCAGGACCGCTTTACAGGGATTTTTGATTTACAGGATTTTTGCATCAATGTGATTACTTTAATAATAAAAATACCACCAATAATCAGTACTTAAATATGTAAGGTCTTTAATTAACTGGATTAACCAAAAACAGACATTCCCATCTGGATATTTATTCTATGAATTGTTTGTCAATTACATTTTCAAGAAATTTAACAATCAGAATATATCTTGCTATTGCAATATAAAATCCCATATACTGTATAATGATAGAATTATACATCTTTATCCCCGCTGTCCCAAAGCAGAGCTCCACGGCAAACAAACCTGCCTGCAGAGTCCGGCCATATTTAAGGTCTGCATGACATCAGCGCTGTAGTTTTTCTTTTTAAAATTCCTCCCCTTAAACAAGGCCCATTAAGTTTTGTTGCAGTGAAAGTGCTGAGAGCAATGTTGTAGTGCCCTCTTAAAGCCATGCACGCCATTGTTTGTGCCCCTCTTACCAGGTGATTAAGCAGTGCCAGGGGAGGCATTAGGAAATGTGCTCTTCTCATGCAACCCAGTACCACCTTATGCTGCAATTCGTCACAAGGGCTTTTGGCGGGGCATAGGTTGGCCTGAAATATGAGGGTAGGGCAAGTGTCACTGACGTCAAGCTGTCCGGAAAAAGGCGTTCAAATTTCTCCTCTGCACGAACTCAATCAATATGGTCCCAGGCAGGAGGGCTGTGTCATAATAACGATTGTGGAAAAAAACGTTGTTCCCTTTTTCAATTCTTAAGCAAAGGGAATACATTTTAGGCAAAACTTTAGTTTGAGATGGCAAGCTCCAATGAGTGACAGTTAATGGTTTGGGCATTTAGAAATAGCCACTGCTGCGTGGGAAAGCAAGTATGTGAGTGTATATTTCTGTATGCGTACGTGTGCGGCCTTGTGTACTTTGGCTGCTTAAAATAATACATCTTCGTTTAAGAAGGGGAAAAAACCATGTTAAGATATTTATATTTTATGAAACAGAGGCCTTTTGAGAGTCTCCTTTGTCACTTTTGGCTTGCTTTCGAGTGTCCTTAGTAAGCATTAGCATTCCTGGACTTTCCCGTTCCCAGAAAGCTACATTTTCACAGGATGAGATTGTCAAAGGCCACGTCCCTCCTAAACTTTGCTCCCAAGCTCCTCCTTTAGGCAGGCAGAAGTTAATGATAGAAGGCCTAGTAATAGGTGATGCAAACCCTGAGGAATTCAGAAAACCATTTGCTCTGCAAACGGCCGCTTACACAAGTTCCTCCTCCTCTTCTCTCCATCTCTCTCGGACAAAGATCAGGGAATGACTGAGATGCTCTTCGCCCTGCTCCCCTCTTTGGACAGCCTCTCCTCCCTGTGCTGATTTGTGGCAGGGAGTTGGATGAGAAACACATCGAATTTCAGCTTCCATGCCAAAAATATTCTTTATCAAATGTTGTCACTATAGAAGCAGCTAAAATGATGAGTATTGCCTCTTGTCTCTTTTGAGAAGTCACAGAGGTCTGTACTTTTGTACACGATGTTACTTGAATGTTCTCTGCAGTATTACTGACTCGCTCCCAGAAATGCGAACCATATCATTAGAGATTAGGTTTAATTACCAAACACAAATTGAATCCTAACTTTTATTCCAGAAGTCTGTTATATTCACCCATGTTTTGAGTCTGCACATGCTTTGTGTTTTCATGCTTGCGGATTGTGCTGTGAAAGGAAATACTAATTTGAACGTTCTGCATCTCTCCTCTTCTTCCATTTTATTCTCCCCTTTCTTTCCTCTAGTATGGGGATGTTTTGAATGTGATTGTATCGAGTAAGAAGAATGGAAGCGCTGTGGTTGAATTTGGAACTGTGAGAGCGGCTGTAAGTACCTAACTCTTCCCCACTCAGTGTCCTAATTTTGTTGGTCCAATAATGGAAATCTTTACCAAAGCAGACATTTGCACAGAACCACATTTGTTTACCACTCACTTCCCTCGAACGTTTCAGGTCACCTGCTGAGTTTGATTATTACACAGAATGACACCTGTCATAGACTTCCCACCCTCAGGACAGTTTCTGCAACCTAAACTAATGTTTTAGTCATTCAGAAGTGTAGAGATCGCTGTGCTGATGGGAGCCATTGGACGGAAGAACTTTAGCCGCCTCATTGTTCCACACTGTCTGTTTCCTCGGGCTCTTTGTCGTGATGGTGTGCTTTCTTGTTGTTGCTTCCTCACCGCGACGTGTGGTTTCACTCCAGAGAACATGTCTGCCAGTCTACAGGGATCTGGGCACAGGTTCTGTGGTGTCTGCCTGCCCATCTCCAGGTCCCAGCCTTGCTCTGGGAGTTGGCCCACTTACAATCCACCTTTGTCCTTGTCCACATGTGTTTTTCATATGTATAATATACCAACAGTCTCTACACAAATACCCAGATGTAGGATGGATACAAGACACATTTCCCACATGTCGGGATAGGGAGATTTATATTATAATTATAAAAATGTTTATTTGTTTTTGATAAAATACTGGCAGACAAATCATCAGATGATCCTCTCACAGATTATTATTATTTTTTTTAGGAGCTGGCAGTTAAGAATGAAAGTGGCCTGAGTGAAAACCCCTTGAAGATTTCGTGGCTTGAAGGACAGCCAGAGATTATTGCTCCTGCACCTCAACCTGGCCAGTTCATGTCTTCACAGGTAAAAGTACAACCGAAAATGCATTGATCCAATTCTCTACCTCCCTCCCTCTCTCATAAGCGTGTCGGCCCAGTGTTACAAAATCTTCCCATGTACACAGCTTCCAATAAAAATACTACTGCCTAAACACTGTCCCACCAAGAGAGGTATGTAAACCTTCTGAGGTTTTATTTTCGTATCAGTGGTGCAAATATTGCCCAGTGCTTGCCCTCCCTCGTCTGCCTAGAACAATGTGTTTGGTTAAATGGGCCTCATTAACGGGCCTGAATGCTGCACTTCACATAGCGACCCAGAAGAAGCAGTGAGCAATAATGGTAGCCTGGCACGTGAGACTAACTCAATGCCTGAATTGACTGATTGATTTTTTCCCCCTTTTCTACCTTTTTGATTATTGAGGTTTTAATGTCTCTGGGAGGTTTTGGGTGGAATGTGGTTGCTCAATTTAAATTGGAAGGATTTACTTTACTGCAGGCCAAACGTCTGCTGCACAGAACTAGAATGCTTTATTAAGGAAAAACTCTTAAAACATTGTACCTCTGATGTGTTGCCTCTTGTGATTTGGAAATCACAGTAGTCCATATTGCAGCCTCAACTTTTTTAATAGATTTTACACGCCTAATATTTTGTCTTTTGCCATCAGCAGACACCAAAGTCACATAAACTTGTTTCCTGTCCAAGAGTAATCTCATTTCAGCTATATCCACTGATAATCTACAATGTTTTTATTTCTTGTCATTAGATTAGTATGAAGTA
>JAVQJD010074927.1:0-15775 GCA_036023655.1 Nannoperca australis | reverse complement strand
TAGCGCTCAGTAGTGCATTTAGGAAGGATCATCCTACTACTGAATGTACTGCTGTGTCTCATGAATGTGTTATACAGAGGGTGGTACTCATTGTCCAAGATGACCCTTAACTTGGACAGTGAGTATAGTATATCATGATGGGACTAAAGCTTGCATTTCATTGGATAATAAATACATGAAACTTGATCTTTGCCTAATCTTAACCAACTGCTGTGACTGCCTTAACATAACCATGCTACACTTTACAGTCAGCAAAGTCCCAGAAACCCAAAGTGACGTCTTCCATTTGAACAGTCCAAAGTCCAATGACATAAAAACAAGGAAAAGCAGCAAATCCTCCCTCTGAGAAGCTAGAACCAGCAAATGTTTGATAGTTTCACTTAATGAATGATTTAAGCAGTGTTCAGCTATAATAGTGTGGCCTTCAGAGGCCTAAAGTCTAGTGGGCTTAACCTGCATCTCTTTCCCACATGAGACACTGAAAAGAGGATTCCGCTGCACACAGACCAGAACTAAATAAGTGACCTGGAAACAGTGAAGTGGTATACTGACCACTGAGTCTTTTTGTTTTCACATGCAGACTTTGAAGGAGCCCTTGCAATCAGATTCCATTTTTACACTATAACTTCCAGCTTAGCTTTCATGTTCCATTTACTGACAGTTCACTTAGTAAAAATGAGTAACCAAATGCTTAGCGGTTGTCCACATCAAGCATGTAAGGAGTTTTTTTTTTATATGATGAAAAACACTGACATTTAAAGTCAAGTACTACCAAATAACCGTGACAAATAGGTGGCCTTCCAAGAGGAGTCCACTATGGTTCAAATAGAGTGTGAATGAAATCTGAGGCAAAGACAGGAAAGGGACACAACACACGAGTTACGAGTTTATGGATATAATATCATCAGTCCCTCATGAATACCAGAAAGGTCAGTTGTAGCATAAAGTGCAAACAGGTTCGAGATTTACCTGAACTTAGAGGGCCTGGAGATGTGCTGGGATGGCAGGTTTGTAACACCATCACCGCTAACGCTAGCACAATAACGCAGCCTGTTTGTTTTGCCTGCTGTCCATATGTGTCCAACAGTGGAAATACAACGGATGAGCAAAGGACCATCTGACCAGTCAAAAGGACAGATCACATCCACACCTTTCATCCTACCACACAGAGAGGCACTGAGATCTCGTCACACTCCATTTAAAAGGGAAGCACCCACTACCAGGGTAGATGAACATTTTTATTTAATGTGGCTTATTTCAACCTGGGATTGTTGAATATTGAACCATAAAAATTGTTCTCCAACATAAAGGGCAGAATAAGGGAAAGCAAGAACTGAACTAATGAATGAACTGAACTTATTCCAATTTATTGGGACTACACAAGATTTTGGTTCTGGAGCTGGTCAACACATTAAAATAGGGAATAAATGTTAAATGAATGCCGGCTATATTTAGTTATGTCCTTGATAAGAACTTTTGCACATATCACATCATTGTTGCATTTGTTTGCAATTCTTTGGCAGACTAACTGAAATTTCCATTCGCAGTTCAGAGCCGAAATCTTTGATATGATCAGATGTATCAAAGGAGACCAGAGAGCAGGTGTGGAAGTGGAAAGGATAGGAGATAGACTGACAAAGTTACAGAATAACAAGGCAGCAGCACTCAGGCCTATTCTCAATGCACACCGAGCAGATGCTCTAACAGATGGAGGTCCCAAGGTGACTTTGCCTCTGAGATATTCCCACTTGCCTCTGGTTTTCTTAGCATTTCTGATTACCTGTTGAATGGCAGAGATTTTTGCATGTGCTTAGTGATAAAGTGTGTTCCAAATCAAGCTCTGCCTCTCACCTTCCACAGAGAGACTGCTCGCCCTCAGCGTTTTCTGCAAAATACCAGACATTCTGCAGCGGTAAATTAAACAGGAGCCATTTAAAATTCATGACGTTATGGAGGGAGAAGTGAACAAATGCAGCCATTAAGACATTTGTCGCAGAGTTCGCTGGTCCACAGGGGGTGAAAGAGGGAAAAAAAGAACTGTGTGGCTGTTTAACAAGAGGATGCCAACTGCTCTATGTAAGATTGGGATAACCATTTAAGAATGATAGATAAGTGTTTCTGTAAGACGCGTCTGCTCCTTTGAAAGAGGAATGTATCTGAACATGTTTCTGGAAGCAGAAACGCATTAGTTGGAGAGCCCTGCTGTTAAATGACAAGTGTGCAGTGCTTTTGTTTCAACTTTCATGATTGACGGGTCACAGGAAAACTTAACGTGGAATGTCATTAAGAAATCCCTGAGAAGCTGGAGTGAAAGAAGAGTGAAGAAGGAGGTGAGAAAAAGGTGCACATGCACACGCACACACACACACACACACACACACACACACACACACACACTTTCTTCTCTCTGACAGGAAATATTTTGCCTTGCTCACTGTGTGGTTTCTGAGTGCCAGCGATGGGAACAGGCGGTGTTAAAGCGTTCAGACAGCCACTGTACGTCTCTGCCTGGGCGGAAGGGATGAGGCGCACTTCTCCCTGAGTTAGTGTTTTTCTAAGGCCTGTCACTTTCATCAAAGTGGGCCAAGGCCTTCAGTCTGCCTCGGTCTACCTGCCTCATACTGCCTCGCTGCCAGCTCAGAGCACACAATCTGCCGGCCTGCCTGCCTCTCGCATGGAGCCCAGGACTTGCTGTAATGTATAGAAAATATATGTATTTATTGTGTGGGAATAAATAAAGCCTGTGCTCAAGATGCATAAAAAGCATGCAGAAAGAAAAAAAGGACCATGTCTCTACAAGAGTTGACAACTAGAGATGTAGAAAGTCTACAGTGGCCCGCAGGTCTGTGAGGCAATGGAAACAGGTGATGGCGGCTCCTGATTTCAGGACCCTACAGCAGTTCTGATTACATACTGGCTTTTCATAAAGGTTTGTGGATCACTTTGTGTTTATTTCCTCTCCTCTTTTTCCTTTTTGTTTGTTTTAAGTTTTTTCATGGTATTGTTGTGAACTGATCATGGGTTAGGTATATTAGCCTGTTGGAAAAGCTAACAATTATGTTAGATTCTAACATAATGTATCCTCTGAAATAAAACAAACCTCTCTTGTGTTGTTAGTGCCAGTGTTTGATCATAATGAATTATGAATTATATACCAAGTATAGGAAAATGAAATAATAACTCGCTAAGAACAGCACCATGGCAAACACAAAATCACAATTTACAACAAGCTAATCTTTAATATTAATACAACAAGCTAATATATATTAATAAATAGACATTAGCTGACTAAAATTTAATGTTAGCATTCATTTGGAACCTTCTCCCCAGCATCTTAATAAAAGACTGAAGTTAAAGTTCTATTTAATAAAAATCAAAAAAAGCTACAAAAGAAGTGAAATATTCAGGTGTTACTGACCTGAATATTTCACTTCTTTTGTAGCTTTTTTTGATTTTTATTTCACTTATGGCATTTGTTTATTCAGAAGTTACATTAGTTTCCCTGTAATTCTCAGCCTATTTGCTTTTACATCTTTGTGGCAAAAAAGGAAATGAAGTTACTTCTGGTGACCCCACTCTTTTCCCATTGTCTTGCAGACATGGGATACCCAGACGTGAGGTCTGCAGTTGGTTCCTCTCCAGATGTAATGTGACTCATCCTGTTTTCAACAATCAAATCATCAGCATAAAATCATTAAAAGTGACACTGAATTGATAATACAGAACAAAAACGTGTTTTGTGTACTTGTACTCATGAATGCGGTTTGTGTCACCAATATTAGAAAGTCAAAGTTATTGTAATTTCCAAGTTGGTGCACATCTGGATGAAGTGTAAACACAGGCTGATTCACAAATCTCAAGGTGTTGTTGACCTTAATGCTTAAAGAATAAGTTGGTCCACACATACTGTATTCTGTATTAGTTGAGCTAATTGTGATGTTGTGTCTGCAGCCAGGATTCCACTCTTTTCTCTGGAACTTCCTCATTTAGCAGTTAGGATGGAATACCAGAATACCATGCAGGCTAAGACAACACAGCACAGATTTCCATCTTTCTCCACAATGATTGTTTCAGAGGGATAACAACAGAGAGAGAGAATAACCATTACAGAGTGAGCATACTTGCAATGACTGGGTGATTTTGGATTTGCTGGGGTGAAGATAATCAGCGTTCATTCCTCGCATTTCCTCTTCCACACAGAGTGTTAGAAGATGGGAAATTGGGAGGCAACAGGTAGACGCTCTAATTATTTGCCTCACTGTCAAATACATTAACCATGGCTGAGAAAACAATGCAGCTCCAGTATCAGAGCAGAATAGGAAGCAGTGATTTAGTCACACACTCATTTGCAGTAACAGAAAGTCACGCTCAGCATCACGCCACGCTGCTCGGCAACTTCACAGAACCGATTAGAGAGGAATGAGTCAGGAGTAAGACAGAGATGACTGCAATGATCATTACCTCTCTTGTTGATCTTTAAAACCTTATTCAGCTTTCAAGCTCGTAAAACTAAAACTTGTCTTTTTGCCACTATTAAGTATATTCTTGTCAAACAGAAAAACTGTTGTAGGTGGGTGAGGGATTAAATTAGTCCAGTAAAGATGTCCTGACAAAGTCATACTCTGAAACTTATAAGAATATTTGGCCTGTTTTAAACTTCCAGGACCTATTAAGAATTACTAATATGTGCTGCAACTTTCTCAATGTTGAGAGGAATCCTTGTTCCATATTGCTTTTTACATAAAATTACTAATTTAAGTAGTGTTACACAAATTCCTACATAACATGTCAACATATGTACATAATTACACATTCAACATTTTGCACAATATTTCAGAACTCTAATTTTTGATTTATCTGCAAAACTGAAATCTTGGTAATTTACTATTTCCTGTTCAAACATGTAGACATATGCACATGTTCACGTGTTTATCAGGTCAATTATTGTGACAGGTTTTTTGTGTTGCCATGTGTCAGGTAAACAGGTCTGCTAAAGATCAACATGTTAACATGTTTTATTTAGCATACTAGAATGCTAACATTTGCTAATTAGCTCTCAAACACATTACTTTTGCAGGTCCAAGTATTGGACAAATTGAAACCATCCTGTTGTTGGTGTTAGAGAAAAGGTCAGGTGATCATCAAAGTTATTTCAATTCATCCAGTGGAGACTGATTTTGATTGAAATTTCTTAACAACTGTTGGATGGATTGCTATGAAATCTTGTACACATTCACAAAGGTCAGTCTCATGGTGGTGCCCAGAGGACAAAGCCATGGCGCACCACCATGAATTTGTACAAAAGGTCATGACCACTAATGTGTGTACAAAATTTCATGGCAATCTATCCAGTAGTAGATATTTCCTCCTAGACCAACGTGGTGGACAGATGTTATTGCCATCCATAGGGCCATGTCACTAATGTGGCAAAAAAACAAAACGACAGATGGAGCTAGGTAGTTATTTAGCAATGGGGTTTCTCCCCCTTTATCAGTCTTATAAAGCAGATATAGTTTCTTAAGCAACACTGGCTCTATCTGGTGCTGGATGTTTTTTTGGACCACTTTCATTAGATTTATTATGGTTCAAGAACTGTATTATTTTAGCTTCTTACTTCTATCAATGATGGCTGAAGCTGTTTACCACCTCCACCCCATTGAACTCTCTACTGACCGCAACTTTGCTCTTAGTCATAGTCTCAGCAAAGAAGTGCATTCATTTTAACCAACACTTGTGTTTGGGCTGTCTAGATACAAGCTCATGCTCCAGCTTTGTCACACCTGCATGATCGCAATCTGTGGTGTTAGTATTGTTTTACACCTCAAGAAAGACGCTTAATTTAAATTTGAAATCACTTCATATGTTGGAATAAATAGATTCAATCTGGAAGAGAAACATAGACAAAAACATAGACAGAAGAATGCAATAGGTTTCATGTAGGATCATTGTGTGCTGTTCATGTGACGCATTCAGTCTTGACGAAGGGTCAAGACGTCTGGTGGAGGAAAAGGTCTCTGTCCCTTACACAGTCCCAGATTATGTAAGGGACTGTGGGTCAATTTACCCTTAGATACTCGAAGGGAAATTGAGACTTTAAACTTCCAAACAATAAGCTGAAGCATTGTTCGGTCTCAGCATTTTGTCTCTTTCTTGTATTTAAGAGGAGTGTTCTTGTTATTTTGTTATTCTTTTTGTAATCAAGTGTGGTGGAAGTGCCTCTAAACCTTCCCGTCTTCCCCTGCATTTACCTCTGTATTTTTCTGTAGACAACTGAAGGTTAAAGCTAACAGGGGAGAGGAAGGCATGCAGGAGAGTAATATGAGAAAGTTATCAGGACTGCAGATGTGTTAAACAGTGAATAAGGTTTCCAAACATTAAGTGGTTAGTAACTCTAACCCCCCTAAAGGTTTCTCCTGCTTCTTACCCAGGTAGCCATTATGCATGTGCTGAGTCTGGACTGACTGCACATGTGAACCTCACAAAAATAACATATTAAAACCACTCTTGGTGGTAACATGTATTTTATGATCTGATCGCAAGGCTAAAGGTGAAAGAGGAATTTTGCCTGATCTGGTTAGTGATTTTCAGCCACACTAGCGCCATGTCTTAAGAGACTGGAATGGCGGTTGGTTGGTTGTTAGTTGGACATTTTGCACTTTTTTTCAAGCAGTAGTCAACCAGCCAATAGTCCAATCAACCAACCAGTCGGGATATTTCAGTTTCAGACTAGCCTACTTCCAGGTATCTGATTTGATACCCACATTTTGTCCAGTTATTAAAATGGCATATTTACAGTTATTAAAAAACAAATCACATCACTCCCCCTACTGACTGAACTGCCACTCTGGCAATCTGCCAGCTGCTGAGATGAAAATTACTTTTTAATAATACAAAATTGACACTGCTTTTTAAAATAACATTGACATTACTGACTCCAAAAAAGGGATATTGTAAGGTTGACAAATGTGATTTTCATACTGATTGGTGTCTGCCCGAGTTAATCTTAGTCTTTGTTGATGTTTAAATGTTGACATAGGAGGGTGGTTTGTCATGGCGGCGGTGTGTTCTGTAATTGGGATAGAATCTAGGCAAAAGAGTGTCAGTATTATCAAGCAGAATACGTTTTTTTCTTTCATTCTTGATTTAGAGAGCTGAAGAGAAGTGACCATTATCCCGTCCTATTTACTTCAGAGTTCAGGGCACAAACACATTCACACATCCAAGCATCAGCTGCTGCAGTTCTTCATCAAAATGAGTACGGATTCCATTTCCCCAAGGGAAAACAACACAATGAAGAGTCAGGAGGGTTAATGATACTTATGAATAACTCTCCACATGGGCCATTTGGGGTTGAATTTTCAGAAAGAAAAAGTGAGAAAGAAAAAGACAAGGAGGAAGAGAGAGAGGAGAGTGCTCTGTGACACTGATCCATTTTGAATATAATCAGGCACTGCTGCTTTAGCTATTAAAAACTAATTAAGCAAAAGCACAATTAGAGTGTATTGTCATGCAAATGCTATGAGATGTATTGTTCTCTGTTAGAACACATGTTAAGTCTAATTAAAGTGAACTTGGGGTTGTCTGCTTTGTTGTTTTTGGAGGAAAGGAAGAGCGAGACAGTGGATACACAAGACATAGCAGATGTATAGATGGAGAAAGTAGTTAATACCCTCCTGTCACTGATTTTCTTTTATATATATATATATATATATATATATATATTATATTTCACTTTTAGTAAACATAATTTATTTATTCAGATGAGACTAATCATGAAAAAGACATTATGAAGGTTAGGACCCAAAACTGGTTGTGGTTTACAATCTGAGTGTTATGATCCCTGATTTTTGGTTCCCTCTTATTTTGGTATTTCCTGTCTGTCTCCCTGTGCCTTCTTTTCTTTGTCTCGGTTCCCTCCGTTTTTGATTATGGTCACCTGTTTTGTTACCCACCTGTTTCTGGTTCTATCGTTTGTACTGTCTATTTAAGTCTGGGTGTTTCTTTTGTCTGGTCTGGGTTCATTGCGTTTCCATGTCTCACGTTTTGTTTTCATGTTCCACATTCCTGTGTCCTTTCCATTGCCACGGTACGTTTGTCTCCCTGTTCCTTGTCATGAGGACACACGTGAGTTTTTGTTTTTGGTTACAATAAAATAGTTTCTGCCAAATCCCGTCCTGTGTTGGTCTGCTTCTGGGTCCTGTCCATGCCAAGAGAGAACCCTGACACTGAGGTGGTAAATACACTGCAGCTAGGTATAAAGCCTCCAACATCTTTATACAAAGCTGTATAAAGATGTTTCCAGATATCTAATATGCAAGTCACTATTTAATGGTGGAAAGTAAAGAAGTACAATTTTAAAAAGGTATTTCCATTTTATGCTTCTTTACTACATTCCAGGGGAAAATATTGACCTTTTACTTCACTACATGTACTGTGTTTGGCACCTATACTTTACATATTAAGATTTTACATAAATACACATAAGCTTATTTAATGCAACACATTGTTAAAGATTAAACCAGTGGCTCACAACCTTTTTGTTGTGTGGCCCCTTACAAAAAAAATACTGTATCTTACTAAGACTCTTGTAACATTTCAGATGTCTTTAAGTTGTTAGCCGTTCCACCAAAAATACATTTCCCCTCTAAATGTCTCATGGTTTCATTGAAACAGCTTATCCCACAATATGAATACATATTGTATTCACATGACTACAAGGCCCTGTAATACATCAGCAACCCGCTGTCTGTATGACACCTGTCACTGATCCCAGTTCCCAAGCCTTATGATGAGATATGTGCAGACTCCGACTCTGCCATACCATTTGTTTACTTCAAATCAGAAATAACAGCCATAATACTTAAACTCTGGTGACTTTGGTTTGTTTTAAGATTTCTACCACAGTCTTTTGAGTATTAATTGAGCTTTCTGCAGAAAGGACCCATTGATGTGCACTTAAGGGGTGTCACAGTCAAGAAGGGCCAAAATGAACTCTTGAAAGAATATTTCTTTATTGGAAGCAAATATGTGAGTGTAGCAAAGCCCAAACAAGTCGGCAGTCAGACAAGGAATTCCAAAACAGAATGAATTCCCAAAGGTTAGTGAGGACAGGCAGAAGGACAGTTTCATAGCAAGAATGATCAACAGACAGAAATACAGATACAGATTAATATGGAAATAGAGTAAATTCCCATTACAACTCTTAAGGTTATTAGAGTGAAATAGGAAAAACATAATATTCACCCTGAAAGATGCTACTTAAGTGAATCTTAAACAAATACTCTATATAGAGCATTTATAGAGTAGCAATCTTGTGTATAGTCAGAACAAGGGCAATAACAGAGGTCATGCTACTGTACTGTTTCCTGCAGTTTTGTTTGACTGCACAGCCAATTCTAAAAGCAAGCCATATTTCAAATTAACTCCCAGAAAGCCATGTGAGGATCACATCAGATGCATTTCTGTTTATGAGTAAATGAAATGATTGCCAAATAAACCCATCCTTAACTCCCTCTCTCCCTTCTTTCTCTCTGCATGGAGGCTTTGCACGCGAGCAGCATGAACATCAAAGGGAAGTCAGCCCATATGATTGGTGCTGGGGAATGGAGTGCTTGTCAGACGCTGCTCTTTTTAGCATCCTCCATGTGGAATAGATATTATTTCTCACAGTGTGGACTTGCCAGTGCAGACAGTGTGGTCTTAGTAACTGATGCAGTGTGTTTGCTTTAGTTAATTGGATTTTGAAGTGACCATTGTTTACTCAAGAGCCCGTAATGAATTCCCTGCCAGTGTGATTACAGTGTGATCATAACAAACAACCTAACTTGAAAATGACAAGCAAGAAGAAAAAACAAACATAAATTCATAAATTCCTTCTTTATAAAATAACAATTTAGTACCTCAATTTTGATAGTTAACCATTAGCACATTGTCAATGTATGTGGAAGTCACACTATGGCTCTGTGAGGTTGTACTGTAAAAAACTGCTGTCAGTCTGCTGGCATGCTCCCAATGACGAGGCTAAAATGCTGGTGCTAAGCAGGTATGTTAACCATGTCACCCTCTTAATTTGCAAATGTTAGCTGTTGTTTAGTGATAGTAGGAGGTGTGGGGGCTGAGAGGTACAACTGTGTGCTTATCAACCATAAGGTCATGGGTTTGACCCTGGACAACTAGTGCTGTCAAGAGATTAAAAGAATTATATATATATATATATATTATATATATTTTCATTTAAATTCATTATTACAATATTGTGACAGATCAAAATGATGCAAATGATATTTAACAAGTGGCTTTATAAAGTAATTTATTGTTTTTAACAAACTTGAACAGATGCAGCCATTTACATTCCGCTGTGTTCCTTTGTCAAACTCCAAATAATTAGAAAATACAAATAAAATAAAACATCAGGTCCATAAAAAGTGCTGTAAGTTAACATAAAAAAACTGTAAGAACACTTTTCTAAGCAATTCAACACTGAACTTGTTGCTTTTCCTCTGCTTCAGATAATAAAAAATAAAGAAAACAGACCCATCAATCACAGTGCTGTAAGTTAGCACATCAAAAGTAACATTGTTTTGCCATCACAAAATAAAGTGCTGAAATAACATCAAGCAATGACTTCTAGTAGGCTACAGAGGACATAGCAACTATGCTGAGGTTGCCGAGGAGTTCAGGTACTTGCGTGCTAGAACTGACAGCTTTTCATAGGCTCCTGAGTGAGCATACCACCACTGCATGGTACAGTCATCAATGCTGATGCTGGGCTCTCATCTGTTGGGCTGCAGCTGTCCAGACTCCATTCCATCTTCTGAGTCAGAGTCGGACCCCAGCAGGAGTGCTCCTCCTATTCTTCTGAGCTGGTTCATCATTCTCTGTGGAGGGCTGGAGAGTAGCTGCTCTTCTGGGCTCTGCTGCTTGGAGCATGTTCTCCAGACTTGTCCATACCTGAATGAATGAATGGATGAATGGACGGGTGGATGAATGAATGAATGATTGTCATTAATACTAAGTGCCTTTATTTTATTTCATTTTGTGAAGCACTTTGTGTTGCATATAAATAAAGTTTGATTTGATAATAAATTGGACTCATTAGTCCAACTTATCCTTATAGTCCTTACCTGTTCCCTCTTTTCTCTTGGAAGACAATTCAAATCCTTGAAATGTTGTTCCAGTGCTGTGGCCACCTTTAACTATGTCTTGTTGGCATCAGCTCGCCGTGCTGCCAGGTCCTTCTGGAAGGCATTCTTGAACTTCACTACGTAGGCTGGATCATCATCATTGATGTCCATGACATGGTCCAGATGGCGAAAAGCAGGCAGCACTACAGAGCAAGAGACATAGGCCCCACCACCCAGCAGCTCAGTCACATACCTGCAGAGGTGGATACGTTTGCAAAATAACCTTAGCTGGATATTTCAATTAAAGTGTAACTAATTTCCAATTTAATTGTCCTTAAAAGTAAAATCTAATTTTCATTCATTTTTAGATTACACATGTGACAGTAGTTTATTTCATTAAAATGGACAGGTGTTTATATGAGCTTATCTGCATGGTTCAAGCAGGACCTCCAGCCTCTGCAGTTTCCCCCACTCAGCTTCGGTTGGCATGACCAGTCTGTGGTTGTTCTGTTGGTCCAACGTAGCCTAGACAGCCTCTCGGTTGCATAGGAGGCATGAGAGCATTGCAAGTGTCGAATTCCACCTGGTCGGTACATCTTCTATAAGTTGATGGTCCTTTGGAGAATGTGAGCATTGCAGGCAATGTGCTCATATGGAAGTGCTCTCAAAGCAGCCAGCATGTTTGCTGCATTGTCTGTACCGATGGTGGATATCTTGTTTTCAATCATAATTTGCCACCTTGAGGAACTGTTCGGTGCATTTATCAGCAAAGTGCCTGGTTTCTGTTTTCATGACGGTCAGTGCAAATGAGTTGAGGTTCCACTCACCATCAATAAAGTGTCCGGTCACCCCCAAATAGCTGTGGTTGCCAGCTGAGGTCCAGTGATCTCCGGTTATAGTTGGGCGAATCCTCCACCAAAATTTCAAGTTTGTTTTTCTTTTCGCCGTCATACATCTTGCCGATTTTGGTCATCGCTGTAGTCCTGCAGGGTGGCTTGTATGATGGGTCATTGGACGCAGTTTTCAACACTTCTGTTAACCCCTCGTCTTCCACTATGTTTATCAGCCTGCAGTTCATCGCTATCCACTTGGCAAGAACATTTGTTAGCCTGTCGGTCGCAGATCATACGTGTTCTCCTGGAGTTTAGTTTGGCGAAGAGCTTTGCTATGGCTCACTAAATTGCTAAAGTCTTCGCTGCTAACGTTAGCTGTGGCTGCACTTGCGACTGGGTGCTTTGCATTGATGTGGTAAGCAAACTCCTCCTTACACAGAAGGCATATCACTTTACCTTTATTAATGGTGCCATTTTTGAAATGTAAATTTTCCGTTCATAGGGCTGACAACTCTCACATGCTCCTCCATTATTACGTCTCCGTAATCACCGCTCCTCACCTTGCCTTCCAAACACAATGACAGCCAATCAATGTCCACTTCAGGCTGTGACTGACCATTGCTTTCCACCCCCAACAACTCAAGCACAAGAAACCCAACACATAAAAACTAATTTTATAAAAGATTAACGCAATTAAAAAACAACGCACTAAATATGACTGTAATAAATTAATCGCAATTAACGCGATCATTTGACTCCCAGAGTTACAACCCTGGGTCGTATTGGGTTCTGCATAAGAGTGTATCAGACTGTGATGTGTAACTGTCCCCACCTGAGGGTGTGACTTGTGTGTCAGCAGGTTCAACTTGCCCGCTCGACGCTCGCCCAGACCAAAGTGTACAGCTTCTTCCATTCACCTGCTACGTCGATTGATTGTGCTATAGTGTATTCTGTTTGTGCCTTAGCTTAGTTTTGAATCTCATTGTGGTTTTAGGGTGGTGTTTTTGTTTGATTTGGTAAATCTGTGGATCTAGTTCCAGTGGGCCTAGTTTTGTGTTTAGTTTATTTAACTATTTGTTTTATGTTGCAGATACCGCACGATGGGGAGAGAAGCCATTTCATTTGTTCTGACCATCTTTTGTCCTGTTTTTGGAAGTTAGGTAAGAACCCTGTATTTTCTTTCATGTTTTGTTTGTATAGGTAAGCTAGCTGGGTTCCTTATAGTATGTTCCGTTTGTTGTTTTGGCAGTGCACTCCCTGACGATAAGTGTGCTCGTTATTGAATAAAACCTTTTGTTTTGGACTGCAATTCCGGCGTTGTGTGTAATCTCTGGGGAGCAAGGTGAAAGGGGAAGTTGCCCGTTGTGTTACGCTCTGGGTAACCCCAGACGGGGTGTAACAATAGTTTTGCAAGTTAGCATTCTGAGGCTGATGGAAAAGTCATTAGTTTGCAGGTATATAGTCATAAACCAAAATATGGGAGAAATTTTACCTAATCATTTGATGTACCAGTGAATTCCTTGTGCCCCCAGGTCTCTCATCCTTTGTGTACATAAATAGATACAGACCATACTATAACATTCAAAGCCCACAACAGCCCAGATATCCCACACAAGAGTAACACACCTATATAACCATATACCCACATGTAACATTGCATGTAATATATTATTTACAAAAAGTGATAAGTACATGTGTGAGATTCAGCTATTCAGCAACATGACATTGTGGGTTAAAAACTCCACAGATGGAGTGAGGTTTGATGCTCCAGTAACATTTATTAGATGAAAGGGAGAGAACACTCTGTAGCAGATCATTTAGAAGCCAAAAGTCAGAAAGGTTTTAGCAATGTGTGCAGGCTGAAGGGCAACATGGCTTAACTAATTCACCAGTTGTATCTAAGCTAAAACAAAACTAAGCGCCGGCTGCGGCAGGCGTCAGAGATGTAGGGGAACCTTTTCATCAAATTTTGTCAGGTCCCAATCAGAATGTGCCACGTCACAAGCCCCGGCCCTAAAGTCCCTCCTCTCTCATCCAATGAATTTGCAGCATTCACAACCAGAAGTCCCACCCCTCCAATGACATTGTAGCATTCACTACCGAAAGCCCTGTGATTTTTTTGACGCTATTTAGCAGAATTTCGGGAGCAGGACCACATTCCAATTATGTTAACTATTATGCTTCACCCTCCTGCATAAATACCCTCCTAAACCATCTCTTTGTTTGGCTTTCGCTTACTGCGCTACACGCACTTGGCACGCACCACAAGCAAATTCACTCACCTCATTGACAGCATGGAATTCATTTCACTCTCCCCTAATCCACGCTCCAAGTTTTCATCGAACCACGCCAGCAGCCCCAGCAACAGAAGCGAACACGCATCAGTGCCCAATACCCCGCTTCCTGAATGGCTTTTACATTTATGGAAGCGGGGTATTGGACACTGATGCGAGTTCAGAAAGTTTGTACACTGTGTCTTCCTAGGTCCATATCCAGCTCGGTTCGTCTCTTCTCAACATGACCACTACAACCTCAACCTCATCAAAGAGCAGGGACTGCAAGGGCAGTATATAGCCACTGCCGTGATACTCTGAATCCTTCGCTCACGAGGACAATGCCAGCCTCTCATCCCGTACCCGGTTACATCGCCAACACGCTCCAGTGAGGCCCCTGCTGTTCAGTTTCTTCAACAAAACTCTGACTGGTTAGTTGAAACCCCTCAAAGAAGTTTCAGTTACAGAAGGGACAATAACACGATACTTTTCAACACTCAAGTTAGCTGTCATGCCCACTCTATTTACAGCAGCGCTCTTCCGGGTGACGTCATCACGTCACGACTACTAACTTTCAAACACAGCAGCCAGCTTAGTGGGGAATTCAGAACCATAATGTCAGAACCCCATGCCACTTTGCGATTGCAGCAGCTAGTGCTAGATGAGTCGTCTAGCAGCAGGATCCCAGCGCCCCGGCCGCCCACCTCAAGCAACCACATCAGCTTGCTTATCCGGGCTTCCCGACACCGGGATGCCAGGATCCTCTGTTCCCCGGCTCTATCAGCTCCCATCTGCCTATGGCACTGGGAGGCCAGCACCCACGGGCGTTCACTCCGACAACCCAATTCAGTTCTTTCAATTCAATCTTTTTTATATAGCGCCACATCATAACAAAGATGGAGTATGACACTGTCATTGCATATGTACACACCGTCTCAACATTATCATATTTATGTTTATCCTCAGCCAGCAGTTTTTAATAGGATTCAACATCGCTCACTCTGGCCCTGGATGCCAGCGCCTCCAGCCGTTCACCTCCAGCTCTTACAGCTCCCTTCAGCCGGAGCCTCAGGCACTGGGAGGCCAGCACCCCCGGCCGTTCACTCCGGCAACCACACCAAGTCAATTCAATTTTCAATTCAATTTTATTTATATAGCGCCATATCATAACAAAACGGAGCCTGATATTTTTTATTATTCTTCGCATATGTATACAGTTGCAAGAAAAAGTATGTGAACCCTTTGGAACTTTCTGGATTTCTGCAATCCAGGAAAATTGGTCTTAAAATGTGTTCTGATCTTCATCTATGTCACAACAATAGACAAACACAGTCTGCTTAAACTAATACCACACAAACAATTATATGTTCTCGTGTTTTTTTGGAAGTCGCTTTGGATAAAAGTGTCTGCTAAATGCCTATATGTAATGTAATGTAATGTTTTTATTGACATTTTATTTTATTCACAGTGCAGGGTGGACAAAGTATGTGAACCCCTAGGCTAATGACTTCTCCAAGAGCTAATTGGAGTCAGGAATCAGCCAACC
>JAVQJD010074923.1:0-30500 GCA_036023655.1 Nannoperca australis | reverse complement strand
CAGGAGCAACCACAGATCCAGACTCCACAGCGCCGGAGGCAGAAATACCTGCAGAAATCTTTGGGAGAGAGAGAGAGAGAGGGGGACGAGAGAAGCACAGCTAGGGGAAGAAGGTGATTCAGATTAACATTCAGTCATAGCTGTGTGGTAAAAGCTCATATGTTTAAGCAGTTAATGTAATATACATTTAATGTAATGTTATAAAATAGATCAGTTGGAGATCATTTTCCAGTACTGTAATTGTGGTGTAATAACACGGTAAAAACATGAAATTGCATGTCGATTGGGTGTGTTTGAGGCTCGCATTGGTATCTGGAATACTGGAAGGATGCACTTGTTTCTACGGGAATTCAAATAAATCCATATAAATTCCTTAAACAAGAAAGACTGAAGATCTTTAGTTTAAGGAAAAACTGGCCACTTCTGGGCAGCAGTATGTGTCCTTTCATTCTGCCAGAGCTTATCATAAAACTACCCTTTCAGTACACTTGATGAGTCTAATGTCCAACGTAAAAGGTGACATTGATTTAGATTTTATAATAATATTCAGCAGGTCACAATATCAGTGCAAGCTTTATTTTATCTGTGACCAAATGCCATTAGTCACTGTCTTAATGCATCTCATTTCTTTCAGATATCCCAGGTTTTGTATCTTGATCTAAACACATGCTAGGATTAGCTGAGAGTCATGGACAGACATTATTCCCTGTCGCACGATTGTTCCCCTGAGTTTGAAGCGAGCTTTTGCCAGACTTAATTATAAAACTATGAACTTCCATGTGAGGAAAAACTTGACACCATGTCAGTTTAAAATTCATTTTATCCTGATGATAAAAAGGCATGAAAAGCAACGAAGCAAAGGGAAGGAAGGAAACAAGGGATGAAAGAAAGGGAGAAAAGGGGGAGAGACTGAGAAGGAAGTGGCTCTCCACGGATGGCTTGTCATCTGAGGTGAGACTGAACAGAACAGAGGTAAACAATGGATGTTTGGTAAAAGGGAGAAGCAGTCAGTCAGGCAGTAAGAAAAAAGAAAAAAAGAAAAGAAAGAAGAGGGAAAAAATAAAAAACAGCCGCAAGCCTTTCTGAGGGGAAGCTGCCAGACTACATTTGTCTGAGCGTGCAGCACACTCTGTCACCTGCCATAACTACCCATCAACCCCCTGGATTTCTCAGCCCCAACAATCCTCTGTAGTTGTGTAGTAAGTTTTGAGTGTATGTGCGTATACTGTATGTATTATGTGTGTGTGTGTGTGTGTGCGTTTCACACGGTCCAAACTGGTGTGAGGGCTTGTTTTGAAGTGAAGGAGAGAGACACAGGTACTGATACCAGATGACAGTCTTGACTGTTTTCTAGCGCCTCGAGCGTTGACCTGCTAAGATGGCTGTGCCAACGCAAGGCTTCTGTCTGGGCTTATCTAGACCTTCACTTCCTCTTGCTCGGAGACAGGGAATGTTTGTATTTCCCTCCTGTGAAGATCAAGGTATTAAATGAACGACTGTGCACAACACAAAAGTGAAATAAAGTGGGTGAAAATGAAATGAAAGCATGAATACTCATGTGTTGTGGTAAAAAAGTAGAATGATTTAGTTCAACCTAGGCTTTATATGAATATATAAGAATACATATATACAGTTGCATACATATATGCTACTGCATATATATATGAAGTAACAAAAACATTCAGTAGGAAATGTAATGCTCTTTTTTATTAACATAATGAGGAAATGTTCACATTGAACACCTGCAAACTGTTTACTGCCAATCCCAAATGTGTCCGGAAAACGTTTACTGTCAACATATTTTATTTGTTTTTCTTCTGATATCAGCTCCTGGCAGCTAAAGCACATTGTGATGGTTATATATAGGCAACTCAAAGCACTTGGTTAAAGTAATCCTCAAGATTTCAGAACAGCAGGGCACAGTAACAGGAGTGGGTGGTTGGTCCTTCTTGTCCCATTACTGTCTGCAATATTTAAAACTAAACTGATCTGCTGTCAAACGAAATGCCAAAAATCACTATTGTCTTCTTTTTGTCTTTTGCATATTTTATTAGTGGAAGTATCTAGTACAGCATACACGATTTAAAGTTTGAATGTTTCCATTTTTTTCATATTTAACAGATCATAATAGAGAAAAGAAAAGAAAAAAGAAATAACAAGATATATAACCAAACATTCAAACAAAACCCATCCAACTGGGTTGGCCTTAATGTTCAAGTCTATAGTGCAGTCATTTTGTAATGTTTCTGTGAAACTACAGTGTATCAGTTAGACAGACAAGGGAAGGACAGAGGACATTTGACTGAACAGGTGAGTCTCATTCAGGAAGCAACACAGACAAGTTGTCTATGTATTAAATGAAAGGTTGTATGTATACATCATTTTAATGAGCAGCTCTAATGTCGGTGATATGTTGAATATTTAAACCCTCATATCCAGTGTCCAAGATCCTTTGTGTGCGTCAGATCATCCGCCCCCAGGCAGTCACACTTCTTGGATTAGGAAACAAAAAGGTCATCTATAAATGTAACATTCCCTCCAAAATCTGATATTTGATAAAGCAAAGGAGTTAGATAGTGTTGCTGGAAACACACAAGCCTACACTGTGCTATTAAGAAATTGTGATCACGGGGTTTGTCGTGTCACACCTGTCCTTTACACAATGTATGGACCAAACGGAGCCAGCATATTCACACCGGTCTTCTTTTCACACATCAGAATCAGCTGCATAAGACCAGTATGACTAGCCGGCATACTTTTCCAGATTTGAAATAAACTGGAGGCTTCCACAAAACCTGTCTTTTCCTCTAGTTCCACTGTCATTTCAGTTACCTTGGGAGTTGAAACTGTATGTTGTTAGAGTGAAGATAAATGTATCTGTGACTTACACACACTATCAGTGTCAGACTGCTACTCGTGTCTAGACATGTCCACCTGATTCTTCAAGGATGGAAAAAGAGATTTCTAGACACCCTCCTTAAATGACACATCTTATAGTGTTTTCTTTCACAGCATTAGCTTATAATACCAGCCGTCAAGTAGCGCTCGTGCGCCACTTTGTTCCTGTGAAGGACAGCAATTCCAGGTGCAGCGAGGAGCGATGCAAATCAATCATTTTATTCTGAGAAAGATAATTTATGATGTGCTCGGAGGGTTACAGATTCAATCTCCACCATGTTCCCACTGTCATGTCCCATGTTTAGGGCTGTCATCAGTCTTCATCAGGTGCCCCGCTCCACTCCTGCCACCCCTATCTCCAGAGTCACAATTTATCCCACAAATAATTGATTGTGACAGGTTGCATCCAAACAGAGAGGGAGCTAAATGCAATTAATCACTTTGTTCGATTAATTACAGCTGATTATGCATTTTAAGCGCCAATCTCACAGCAGATGATCACTGGAGAGGCGCCCGTGTATTCATTAGACCTTCACCTGGGACTGACCATCCTGCATGTGGAAAAATCACACAGCGTGGGTTATGTGGCAAAGGCTTTGGATACACTTCTAGGGATAATTAGTCATTTTTCCCCATTCCAGTAAATTGAGTTAGAAAAAAAGGCAACATATTAGTGCCTTTTTTTAAAAGAACTATTTAACTCGTCTATTTTGACAATTATAATCCTTGAGTCCTTTGAACTACTGTATGTTTTATGCCATAAAAAATTCGAGAGCAAAGCGTAGAAAGCTTGTTGCCCTGTCTGACTTTCCTTGATATTCAAAGTAATACAATACCATTCCCACTGAAAATTGCAAATCAGATCACATAAGCAGGTTCACAAAAAAGCAATTAAGATTCAGTGAAACATGTAATTTAATCAGACAAAAAATGAAATATATTAAGGTTAAAAGTGGAGTATTCAGCCCTTTTTTCCTTGCATATTATTCAAATGAAGTCACCATGCAAATGGTGGTTTTGACAGGCACACACCTGTGTAGAGTGACAGACAGTGTCGGCTGATTGAGAACACAAGAAAATAACTGAGGCCAAACATGCGTCGTGCCTTTTAAGTCGGTATGTCTCCAATAACATGACCGTGAAGAAGAGGAGCAGTTCTACTGAGGTAAGGTTGTCAAGCATTCACTTGTTTCATCGCTTTTCCACTGAGAATCCTGCTGCAATGCTCAGCATCAATTAAACTTGCCTTACAACAATCCATATCAGTAAAACGTGTTCTTGTCGGACGAGGCATTAAGTCGATTCCTTCCAAATTACAACAAATTAAAGGAAAATAGACAACAGCTGCCGATATGTAAGGAATAGCATCACTAACTTCTAATTGTAACAATAGACTACTGAGGACGGTTAATTTGATGAGCGTCAATTCTTCAGGGGGATTTTACATCCTGACCGCCTCTTCAGAAACCTGCTTCTTCTTTCTATTAGGAGAAAAAACAAAGTGGTAGCTGCATAGGATAACAAAAAGGATTTACAATTCATAAGTGCTTTGAGGTAATAGCCAGTGCTGTGTACTGTATACTGTTTATACACCCACGCAGAAGTGAGAGAAAGTCTCTTGCCATCTATTTCGATGTGTATTTTGAGACATACGGTACTGTAACATCTCTCTCTGCTAGATACATTTTAATGCTGCAGTGTAGGTCTGTATAGTTTCCTGTAATCCTTAAACACTTCCTCATTGTAGAAGCACTATCAGTCAGAGAGGGCATCGGGAGTTCATGGCATGGATGGACAGAAACAGCCGCAGCAAAACTCTCAGACAAGGAAGCCCTGGACTATAAATTAAGAGGTTGTTGAGACGATAAGGAAAAAGCTGAGCGCCTGTCGTCTCTCGTGAATGCTCCAGACTGCTGATCTAGTGAGTCTGTGAAGTCTGTCTTGAAGTCGAGTCCTATTCCTCAGAGTCTGTCACAAGGAGCCAATAGTTAGTCCCATCACAATGATAGATGGAGGTATAATCACACGCTGACACTCTTGACTGAGAATCGCACTCGTAAAAACACTTGAGTCAGCTCCATTGATCATGCGTTTTTTGGAGTCTGGATACTTGAGAGAACTTAGTTTGTGACAGTTTTCCTTTGTAAGGTCAGGCAGCCCGAGCTAATGGCTGCTTCATCATGACTGCGACCCACCTTGTAGGCAGCTGGCTGTATGAACTGAACAAGTTAAGGTTGAAAGGATTTTGTTAGATTGACCTTCTGTCCTGCAGTTGCATACGTATGCCAGTCCGAGACAGTTATAGATTTAGTAGAGATTGAAAAACTGAATAGTGGAATGACAACTTGAAGACTGGTGCCTTCCGAAATATACAGCTTCTAAAGCAATAATTAAAGGGAACTGAACGATTCAAAATATTATAGTGAGCAAGATGACTGTAAAGAGTCATTCTTGTTTGACAAGTCTTTATAGATCCATCAGGCAGGCTTCAGCTCTGTAGCAGCGATCATGCAACAATGCAATCTAAGGCGCTTAAAAAAGCTAAGAAATGTAAACAGACACGTGTAAGAGATCCTTCTCTGTGGAAGCCAGTTTCTGCCAGGAAAAGACAACTTTTTAGCTTCAAGTTATTATGAAGTAAATGATGATTGTATCAAATTCATGACACCATTGGCCTCGCTTTCACTGTGCAATTCTGCCCATGGGTACGATTAGGTAGCTAAACCCAGCTAGTGGAAATGACGGAACAACCGGAGTAACTGTGAAGAGGGAGAGTGACAACAAACTTGGAGAAACAAGAGTGAAACTCGGACAGACATTCGCTCGATGGAGAGAGCTGCGAGTTCGAGAGGGTTCCAACCGATTACCGTGTGTTTACTCTGCCTCTATCACAGCACTGAGATCAGGGATCCTTAAGGTTGTTTCCTGCTTCGGACCAGCCTGGCTACTGTCCCAAACGCTACTGCTAGCAGCCAGAAAACGAACCACGTCACAACGTGTCCTTCCCTGATTCATCACTTCCCCATCACGTGACCCCATTTCCTGAAGAAAACAAACCAGGATTCAACGTGGATTACAAATGACAACAATGAAATGAAAACGCATGTGGATGAAGCCAAAGTTAGCAACTAGCTACTGAGCACAGTGAAGCAGTAACTTTATGTACTGAGCTGTTTGTTTCTGTTCAGCTCAGGTTTTGACTCTCAGACCTCACCAGTTACTCCGGTCCTTTTGGTTATATCCCTCCATTTCCTCTCCTTTTTCCTCCTGTCTCTGTATGTTTTCTGTGGGAAGTTAAACTTGCATAGGTGCGTCTTTGCCTTCTAAGTTCACACAGGCTTGAGCAAGTTTGCAGCTACTCTCAACCTTCCACTGACTGGAATCGCTATACATCTAAAATTCCCTTTATGCACTGTCTGAACACACCTCGTAACCAGCATTGGGCTTCAATGCATTCTATAAATGTAAATGTTTAGATCATCCTCAGATCATTTTTGTAGATTGCAAAACACAGCCGCACCTAAGGAAATGCAAAGGAAGCTCTCTTAGCAAAGATCATTAAATCACACTGTGTGAAAAGCAGACTTGTGGAAATCTTGTAATCTGTGGTTTCAGAGTAGATTTACAAGCTCAGTGTAAATAACACATTGAGAGATTTTATCTCGCTGTTATTGTTCGTTTGTGTACAGCCTTTGTGTATTTGTATGTATATTTAATGCCCTATGCACGTGCTTTGTTTCTAATTACAACAGGGGACAATCTTTACTTTATATAGTTATCATATCAATTATATTTAATTATAGCACTGTAACATCCAAAAGTCATCATAAATTCACACTTTTGACTGTTATAATGTTTCTCTCAGAGGCATCAGAATGGAGAATTCACATGTCAGCATGGTGACCCTTCTGATTTGAGGCATCTCATGATGATGGTGGCTACTAATGATGAAGGGAAAAAGTCCTGCAGTTGCACCATACCATTTTTAGCCTCAATTAGAAACCAGAGTGCACTTGCAAAATGAAAGCAGGCATTTATTCAAGAGCATAAGAAGTCAGATCAAACGCAAGTAAGAAAGCAGCACAACATGATAAACACAACAACCAGTCGACCTTATGATCCCTGAGAGATCTTTGAAAATACAATTAAACACGGGGAACAAACCAACATGTCAATCAAAGCCTTGTGTCTTTGAAATCCAGAGAAACAATAAAAAAGAATCCTCTCTGTGGTGAAAATGTGCTTTGTAATAACTCACTGAAGACAGAACAGAACCAGCATATTTATAAATGTACTTTGGTTTTACTTGATAACCCCATCCTTTTTTTAGCAAAGCGCTACCGTTTCAGTGTTCAGTGTTTTCTTTGTTACAGAGCTTCTTTTTTTTATTTCCGTATCAAGCTTGAAGCATCATTTATTATTTTCCTGTTTGTTCACTATTCCTAATATCTACCTAATCCGAGTCAAGGGCGAAACAAGTTGGCGAAAACAGCCACTTAAGACAAATGACATATCACTGGGACTCACAACACGAGCATTTGACTCTTCGGATTAATAAAATCATTAAACTGCATAAAAGCCCTTGCCATTCAACTGGGGTCCCCACAGTGTTTCACCTTGTCTGCTTGGCAGTGAGGGGCCCTCTGTCTTGTTGAGAAATGAGAGGAGGTTAGTCTCGGCTCTTGCAGCTCTCGTCAAGCCCCTCCACCGGCCGGCCCGTCTGCCCCGCTCAACGCCATTGATTACGTGATGCAGGCAAAAGCCAAGTTTGCCGCTCTGATCATTAATCCTGCTGCAGCCTCACTCTTAAACACACTCCCCCACCCCCCCCCCCCCTTCCCCCTCCCCCCACTGTCCCACCACCACCACTTCTTTCCCCTTCTTCCCCACATCTGGCATTTATTGAAGTCTCGGGTGCGTGGGCTCAATGAGGCCTGATTGATGGAGGGTTTTTCACATGCAGAGGTTGGAGCTGGCCATCAGCTTAACATTTTCATTGCACTTTATGGCATGAGGAGCAGTTCCCACTGAAATCAATATTTTATAGCAGGGGAGAATCCCTACTGGAGCAGTTTTGTAAACTGTTTTGAACAGATATCAGAAAGCTGTTTAAATCTTCATTTTACAAAATGACGGAGATGCTGAAGCAAGCACGACCAGGGCGTGTATTTATCAGACATCTAAGAATTACGTTTGAGAATACCCTAAACAGCCAATTTAGGAGTAAAATGTATTCATTGTGAGTCTGTGCACTAATACACACTTATCAAGCTACTTACTCCCACATAAGGCAAAGTGTAAGAGTAACATTTAAGAGCAACTTTCAAGGGATCGCATGAGTAATCGCATGTATACTCTGAGTTGAAATGGCCAATCAGAAATAAGGATCTACCAAATGTCTGCCATCTAATAAATTCTTGATAAATATAAGAAAAAACTTTTCTGCAAAAAAATTATGTATTGCCTGAACTGCTCAATATCTCCAGTAGCAATTAGAATGCCCCATTTCTATAATATCCCCCTATTTATATAACTTGTAAATAGGGATGAATAGAAACGCAAACCAACCATGAGCAGGAAAATAATTCTGCTGCAAAAGAAAGATGAAGTATATATGTATGATGTATATAATAAGGAGAATGTAGATCCATGCTGACAATGTAGTTGTAACTGAAGTGACTGCAAACAAAATCAACGTCAGCATTATGTTTGCTGTTTGCACCACTGATAGATGTGAAAAACCCAAACAAATGCAATTAGTTGTCTAAAACTGTCCTATTCTAATAGATACATTGCTTCAGCTAACACTGTATTCATCATTCATAACTCCAAAGAATGTGTGGGCTCACTTCTGGTTATGTACTGCAGTCACCTAGGATCTACCCTTAACTAGCTTAAATAAGCCTGGCAATATTTTAATAGTAAAATGTTTGGTAAATAGCTTTAGTTCTTAGCTTTGTGAGTAGGAGTTAATGTGTTGGATTCTTTAGTTTATCTTTGACTTAGGTCCCATTTCAGCAGTTTTCAAAAGCGCAGGCTGTCGATTCAAAGTCAAAACACGTCCTTGGCTCTTACCTGTTGTCTTTTTAAAGAAAGGAAATCAAAAAGGGAAGCCATTATTTTTAGAATTGCTCCTTTACCCCTGGGAGAGCACCTCCAACACAAGCATCAACACAATAGCCTTGTTGCATGTCCTCAAAACCGCAATCAAATATGAGTGCTGTGACACCCAGACATCGTGCAGCGGAGACACCGACTGTGAGGAAATTTCACACCAGGTAATTATTGTCTGTTTTTCTTTGCCTTTGGGGGGAAGGTGGGCGAGGCCAGTGGAGGGTGGGGAGAGGTAGTTGCAGGAGGGGGGTGAGGTCTTCCTCACACCCTTAGATGTGAGGGTGAAAATTACACAGACTCCTCCGTGGGCTTGGAGAGCCACCAGACCTCATCAAGCAGCAGGTGAGCGCTTTTTTGCATCTCCCCCTCAATGTCGTCCCATCCAGTATAAATAGAACAGTATGGCGGCACAAGTCACATCTCATTTGGTGAGTTGTGTTTCAGAGCACCTCCGCTGAGACGCCGGGCACCGAGGGCAGCTGGGGGAAAGCAGAGCCTCGCTAATGGACGTGAGCCAGGCCTGGAATTTACAGTCCCCGCCGAGAAACCCTTCTTGGGGCCCTTCAGCCATGCCCTGGTGCGTACAAACACACACCGAGCGGCGTTCAGGGCTCCTTTCCTATTCTGTTTGTGCTGTCGGAGTGTAGACACTATCTCAAGGATCTCAACTGTTTTCCAGGCCTTTGCTTGAGGACACTTGTATTGCATGTTAATGTCAGCCAACTATTGGCCTTTCATTAAAAATCAGAGAGTGGCACATGATGTGATCGTTTTCAGTCTGCAGAATCAAACTTCATAACCATAATCATGAAACCGAATGAAATGTGATGGAAATGTTAATGATCTCTCTTTAACACTATGAGCGACACCTTGTTAATATATATAAGACATTGATCACTGCCGATTTAAAGACATTGTTTTACAGCTGAAACCTGTGGGAAATTTCACGCATTCAAAAATAAATGGGAGCATTTCTTGTCACATTAGTTGAGTTTTGTAACCTCCTCTTTATTGTATGCACATTCAATTAGGTAACTTGAACACAAATGCATCATTTCCTGAAGCAATTAAGTAAGATGATAGTAGCAATGTCATCCAGACAGGTGCAAATAATTTAACCATTAAATCTATATATATATATATATAGATATATATATCTATATATATATATATAAGGAAGGTCTTTGGTGAATCAGTTGGAACGCATTTCAGTTGCTGTTTCATCTCTGAGCTTGGAATTTAGTTTGCTTCAGTGTTTGAGAGATGATGCAAAATCAAATTTACTTTCTACTAAACACACAAAGACTCTTTCTCTCTCTCTCACACACACACACACAAACAGTGAGTCAAAAATGTATTTTCCCGATAGTTGATCCATTCCTTCAGCCTTTATGGGATATACACTGCACCCCTGCATTTTTTTGTGTGTACAGCTTTGAGCCAGTGGGGGGTTAATAACGTCAGTCTCCTTCATTAGATATTCAGTAGGTGCAAGAGAGAACAGGAGAACAATAGAGGACTCACCAGCATCTCAAGAGGCTCCCAGCAAAACATGGATTAGGTGGAGATTATTAAATGTCAGCTCTTAAGACGAATACTTTTTACAGCCTCAAAGTGAATCAATACTACTTATCTTTGATAAAAGAGGCCGAGTAGATGTGCCAGCATAGTAGTTTGACAGCTCTTTCTCTCTCTCTCTCTCTCTCTCCTCAAAACCTTTACTAATCGAATTGAAAAATCCCATAGGAATGTTTTCAAAATGCATTAAAGTGTATTTGTGAACTTTACATATGTATGTGTTTATTTCTTTGTTACATTAGTGTATAGTCTGAAATCTGGCTTTTCATTTATGTCTTCCTCTGCTGCTTGACAGTCTCGCGTTTTGTTTTTCATTTTAAAAAAGGCTTTACAAATCGAATTTGAAATTCTGCTGGCATGTTTCCAGAGTACAGCACAAAGCAAGCAGAATCTGTCATTTCTGAGAGAACAAATTCTTTCAGAATATGATTGGGCAGTCCATAATTTCTCCCTGTCTGTCTGTCTGCCTGGCTGTATATCAGTGGTATTTCCAGGTGCATGGTGTACCACATCTGTCTCTCTCTCTTGATATATATATATATATTTCTGTCTTTTTCTCGGTCTCTGGCAGCGCTAATACCAATGATTTCTCTAAACATTCTGCTTCATGCTGAAAAATCAATTTTCTCAAAGGCGCCCAGATTGACATCTGCAAATATTGATGGTAAACAAACCAATCAGAACGGCTCTGTCGATAGCTATATGGAGCCTGCTCGCGGACCTCATCTCCCTGCTTTCAAAACAAGCGCAGAATGCAGTGCGTCTGATCCCACATTACTCCTGCGCGGATGCAGGCATGGGCAGTTTGAAGTTTCAAGTGCCTCCACCCAAGGAGTGTGTGCTAATCCTGCACCTGTTCTTTCTTTCTCTGTTTATGTGTGTGTGTGTGTGTGTGTGTGTGTGTGTATACATTTTTATACATTTGTAGTGTGCCCTCAGTGCTTTCTCAGTGCCTGCATCCAAATCATAATTACAATGTAATATCACGCGTCAGGCAGTGCTCCCGCTGTTGTTTCACTTTCTCCTCCTCTTCCCTTCTATGAATATCAAATGCTCTCATGCTGAGCTCTGAAAGCTGCACAGCTCTTTCCCAGACACACAGACGGTGTATGCGTGTGTGTGTGTGTGTGAGAGAGAGCATGTGTGTTTTGGATGGGGGGGTCGGTAGTTGGATAGTACTTTCCTCCTCTGGCTTTGACAGAAAAAGCCAGTGGCGGGACCTCGATTTTAAAAACACGCCTAGTATCCCTCTGGTCTGTTGTTACCCCTGTCCAAGCAAGACAACCTTACATCCTATTCAGCTGTCCTCTGTGGGGTGTACATGATATTTCTTATTCATGTCACATAAACTGTAGAAATCACAAAGGCCATCTCAGAAGCAGTGTGAGGCTATATGCCAGAGTCTTGGCATGGCTGTGGTATCGAATAGATGAAGCCTACAAGGCTGTAGCTATGCCAGTGACTTAGAAAAATAATGTTTGAGAGCGAGATAATATCAATTTGTGGGAAATGGAGGCATGTTTACCTTTTGTTAAAGTGGTGACTTATAAAGGAGAAAGATCATTTTTATAAAGGTGTGAACAAAATGATCAGTGTTTACACTGAACTAAGTCAGCTACCTCTCTCTCCTCTCTCTTCCATTAAACACGTGCTGCTCGCAGAGCACCACTTTACATGCCAAACAAGCTAGGTATATTAGCACCTCAAGCTAATTCCCACAAGACTGGTAGTAAACAAGGAAGTGAGAGTGCTTCCGGGTTGCTACCATTCATCACCCTGGCCGATCTCAGAGCTCCTGCAATATGTAAAGAATCGTAAGCCATCAGGTGTGGGTTGTGGCGCTTTCTATGTCATTAGAAGGTGGCGATTATAAATGTGTGCTGTGTTTGGGACATCAAAATGCAATATTGTCCAGGGAGAACCCACAGTCGTACATTGATTGTTGTATAATGCCTGCATGTACCAGAGAGACCTCCTGATGCAATGAATTGTCCATAGAGGAGGCCTGTGGTCAGCAAAACAGCAGGCTAATGTGTCGCTAAGAGGTTAATGACAGGGCAGTCAGTGGGCTGGATGTTGCTCTCTCTGAAAACCTTATAATGCCTCCCTATGAGTTTGAGAAGGATATGGAGGTGCGTCCCTCACCAGTGGGCTGCAACGATCTGCATCCTGTAGAAGATTCTCAGATATGCAAGGTAGGGAGCAGGCTGCTTTTGAGTTGCTTCCTCTGGTGGATCAAGATCTTTCTCCGTTGGTTTCTGCCTCCAGCTCCATTGGCAAGGCCTCCTACCTTAGCAAAAATTGCAAGATCATGCATGGTTCGAAACTGCTAGTGGAATCTTAAGCTGTGTTTTGACCAAGTTGTTGCATCAGTCACAGGTAAGTTGCTGGCTTTGGGCTTGCTAGAGCCCGTACTGCAAAAGCCCTGGGCACCATCCACTAGAGCTGTCTATGCGTACCGCTGGGGGGTGCTTATCACATGGTGTGGGGCTCACCAGGTAGCTCCCTAATAAGCTCCTGCCCGTTACCCTGCGAGGGATAGTGGCGGCAATCAAGGCAGTTTGTGGCAGCGAGTACACACTCAATGAGGATGGCTGTTCATTGATTTTTCGGTTCCTTAGAGGTGCCCAGAGTCTTGCACTTCACAGGACTAGACTTTCAGCCCCTCCATGAGACTTGGACATAGTCCTTGTTGCACTTCAGCATTTCCCCTTTGAGCCCCTTGATGTTGCTGATTTCCCGAAATAACAGCATACCTGTTAGTCCTAACCTCCACCAGAAGGATATTGGTTCACAGCGACTGCTACATGTTCTTGCCTAATGGGTCGGGTCTAGTCCTTTGCCCCAACATGGCTTTCCTGCCTAAAGTCCTATCTCAGTTCCACCTGACCTAGTCAGGCTGCAGTCACTCTCCCCTACTGAAGGAGGTCACGAGGCCAAGCTAATCCAGCCCATGGTATGTCCTGTCAGGGCCTTGGCAGAGTGCACATAGGACTTCAGAAAGACAAATCAGCTGTTCATCTGTTTCAAATCCAGTCAATAGGGCAGACCTTTGCCAAAGTTTAAGCTGCCCCACTGGGTTGTGGACACAATTCAGTGTGTCCTTGTGGGTTTTGTTGTCTCCCTCGGTCAACTTTGCGCCTTGTGGGATGACCTGCGTGGCCACAGGTTTGGCCTTTGAGTCTTTTATGGCCTTTATCTGTTTTCCCTGGGTCAGTCTTGCATCTCGCAGACTAACTTGAGCAGCCTTTCTGCCTCTCAGGCTTGGCCTTTGCATCTTGCAGGGACTTGACCTTGTTGGTATTTCAATAAAGTACATTTGTGTTCATGTTTTGCTTGTTGTTTTGTGAGCTGGGCTTGTTGGCTTGTGGGTTCTTCACAGGGTATTTTAAAGACTTAACCCTTAAATATGGAATATGTAATGGAGTGGAGAGATAGTTTCGATTCCATAGAGAGCGTCTGGTTACATTATAATGGGGGGATTATTCACTCTCCAATGTCGATGTTGATCTTAACATAAACAGCACATGAAGATCTCAATAAATTATTCAACATAATTTTCTATAACATTTGTGTAGTCCATATATCATTAGTCCACTGTTCTTTACTCCCAATATTAAATTATTTATAAAATACATTTTAATAAATTATCCCTATATGCCTCAACAGGAAAAAAATGATTTTACTTTTAGTAATCTTGACAGCAGCTGCTATTTTGCCATATTCTGTGACTGTGAGACATTAACTGAACCATAAAGGATTCAGTCATATTACAGAGATGCTGCGGTGCGAGTCAAAATCACTTTGGCTGTGATACAGTGGAAAATGCCAGAATATCAAATCAGATTAATTTAATGAGGAACATTATGAGGAAAAACATTCCGACTGTACTTGGCAGCAAACATGTAAACATGTTGGCTATAATTCATGCTCTTGCTTCAACTTTCAAATGTGAGGAGTCAACATGTTAATAATTATGTGCCCCCCACCAAAAAAAAGATGCCTAAGTAAAAAACTATTACAGCAGCATAGATTTCACACAGGTACATGCTTATTCTTCTGTCACAGCTCACATTAGCATTCTTCATTAGATATGGAAGATATGAAAAACTAAATCAATTCAGCTGTATTCTCCATATTAGAAAGGTGCTTCTGCTGCCTGCTGTCTCATGGGAACAAGTGAGATGATGGCTGCAAATTAATTTGTGACACTCTGAATTGATTTTCTAATCCCGCATGGTATTTGATAAATAACCCTTCAGAAAACGAACACCTCAGACGATAAATACAGTTATTATCTCTTCAAGGGATAATTAGTGCTTCCTACAAAGACGGAGCACCCTTGGTCCTCTGCTGCACTGCTGCAACCCCAAAAGTAATACAACTAATAAAAGTTACATTATTCAATGATCCACAAACAAAAGGAACATTGTATCATTTCAGCTTCAGGTGACACTGGGCTACTGGTCACAGGTGGTTCGAGAGACAGACATATAAACAGCAGCAGCTTTCCCAGTAGGCAGTAAAGTATTAACAGTAATATTTAGCCTATTATGAAGTGCGGTTTTAAGTGAAGTTATTAAACTCACCTAAGGGCACATAAAGACAATTAAATAAGTTTTGGATGCGGTCGTTAGACCGGTTTTTTCTTTTGTCTCTGCTCATTATTGGACCTATTTATGAAGCTATATGTTCCCTAGCCTGGGAACCAGATGAATCTGTGAGCTCATGTTTTTGCTCTGACAGATGCGTCTGGTCCCCCTCCCATTCAGACTTCCAGCAGACCTGGCCCGGGTCGGTCCAATCACAACCATTTATCTAATATGAGGCAGGTTTGATTCAATGACTATACAGAGGAGCATTGCTGAAGCATTTTCGTAAACAACCAAGATGGCTGCCGCTGATGTGGAACATTCTGAATCCACTTAATCACGATATATCACTATCAAACAAACTGGATGGTATATTTGTCTCTAAAAGAAGAACAGACATCTGCACTTTAAACTTCCGTAATGCTTGGTTGTAGGTCCATCCACTTGCATCCAGAGACATTTTGGTCAGCGCCCATTGATAACACACCATGGAAATCAAAAATGAACTGAGAGGTTGCCTTTAAGGGAACACCAAGAGGTCTTTTAACAGGTTCAGTTGGACACTAGTAGAAACATTTTTTGTGTGTTATGCTAGCAGCATGGCTCAAGGGATGGCAATGTTGGTCAGTTGGCCTCTTTTGTCTAGAATGAAATATCTCAACAACTACTGGACTGATAGCTATGAAATCTTGTACAGACATTGAAAGTCCTTTGGGGATATCCTGGCTTTTCCTCTACCATCACCATGAGGTTGTCTTTTTTCTGTGAAATTTAGTACAGACTTTTCGTGTCCCCTCCAGGATGAATTGTAATAACTTTGACAATACCTTCACTTTCAAGAAAGTGCCATGATTGAGTCAATTACCAAATGTAAGCTCACTAACATGCTAAATTAAAATCATGAATGAATCATAGGAACTGGATATAGGACACAAAGATGACACCTATTCACTTGAATGATGGCTCACCCACTGCAAAAGCCAAATAAGTACTTTGACTTCAAGATTTGTTTTCACGTTGTGTTTATAGCTGTTCCAAGCAGCCAAACCCAAACGCAGGGTGAAGTATTGTTATAGAGAGGGTTGCCCACTCTTAAAGTGACAGAAATAGTTATGTAAAGAATGAAAAAAGAAAGCTTGAGATAGCAGTTCAGTGTTCGTTGGTTTCAGAAAGTTACTGGAATTGACGTACGCAGCCCACCCATATTCCAGAGTTCCAGAGACGGTCAAAGCTGTGTGACCATCCCACAAGCACTTCTGATGCAGCACACTAGCCCCTTAAGTACTACCTTCAAAGACTCTTTGTCTTGTTTTGTGATTATTATCTCTCTTCAGTGTTATCGCTGCTCCTGCAGTCGATCAGTGAACAGTTTTCAACTAAATAATCAAACTCTGTGCAGAAAATAGTCTCTGTCTTCTAATGTGACTCAATTTTGGGGTTCTTTATAGGAAATAGGTTTTAGTACTCCTAGAGTTAAGTATATGGAGTCCATCTAGCTCCATTTTAAATGCATAGATGATAGTTACATTTGCCAGTTTCCACATGCTGAGATTTAGTCTTTTCGATACATCCAGAAAAATAATACTTCATCATTCTGGTAAGGACTTTTGCCATAACGTCAAATTAGTGTGTCTGATGCCTCCCCATCACGACAACTATTGTTTTACTCTCTGTGTACTGCAAAGTAGAAGGCAGAGAGGCTGTGAGGGGCTTTGTCCGAGTGGAATGGAGCCTCACTGACAGTATGGCATTCACTCTAAATGTAAATGAGAGGGTTTTAGGAGTGTGGTGGTCAGGTAACATACGCCTACAGATGAATGTGCTCCTTTAGTCTGGTCTCAAAGATGACAAATGCTGTTACCATGCAGGAGGCCCGCCGATTGCCATCACACTCCAATGTCATAGATAAAACACATGTAGTATGAAGGGGAGGCAAACTAGACTGTACGGAAGTGGAGACAGAGAGGCAAAGATGCATACAAGTGCAGGGATACTTGAGTACACAGAGGGAAAACTACAGCACCTAAACAGATACAAAGTACTGCACATTTTGCAAATACACACAGTACATACGCAGACACAATTGGCATAATTCCACACTCACAGTCCTCTGCTAGACTACTAGTATCTTCAGATCACAGCAGGCAGAAGAGAACATCTGCTTATTCCTGTTTTGGTTAAAATCCTTCTCCCCAACTGTCTCTACTGCATCACATCCACATCACAACACAATGTTATGGGTTTTATATTTCTTTAATGGGTTTGTTGGTTGGGTGGTCCGCTTTTAGAGTATTTTATCTTTGCATATGCATTCTTAATTATTCACAAAAACACATTTAAATGACCTCACTGAATCAATTAAAAACCTCCCTTTAAACAAATTCACTTCAGTGAGGGTGCTCCAATTTTGTGCACTTGAATCTTAAATAAGAAACTTTATATTCTATTGACTTAAATTAAATGAAGGCATTATATTACAATTGAAAGTAACTGGGGAAAATAATAAAACCTCCAGTATATTCCATTTTTATTAATCTATTTACAAAACATTATCTAAAGAGTGGGATTCAACCATCCGCTCTTCCGTCTTTTTCCCAGAACATAACGTGTTTTTTTGCTACAGTTTTCTACAATTGCTTTACGTCTTGAGCCCGATTGCCCTCGTATATTAAGCACGATTTTGAAAACAGAGTTCATATTGTCAAAACACTACACACAAGTAGTACAAGTAGCAGAACACCTTAGATCTTCTGCAAAATGAAACACTCCATTCAAAACTATACAATAATTGATAAGAACCTATTTTTATCACACATGGTTCATACGACCAGATTCTGTTTGAACCAGTTTCACACTGCCGAGCTCAATCTAATACACTTTTAACATTTCTACTTTTCTAACAATATAGTCTGGGTTTTGATCTTTTCAGAGATACTGTTAGAGTAAAGTTCATGAATATATTGACTAAACACAACACACAAGACCAGTAGCTACTGCACGCTGATGAAAATATTGATTTACCTCCACATTGTAAGATGCCTCCATGCATTTCCAAAAGCTGCATTTGGCACTGAAAATCAGAACGGAACATATTCTAAGTAGGATGTAGTACATAAACACAGCAAAAAAAACATTTGTGGAGACAAAAAAGAAAGCATTAATTATTTAAAAACATTATCTCTTTCCCTAGCCAGATCTGGCCATAACACTTCATCCCAGGCTGTCTTCTCTTGCAAGACAGTGAGGGAAGTCTTGAATGGTGAATCCATCCTTGCACAGACCCTGCATCAATCTGTTCAAAGGCCTCCTCCATGGCTTGAATGAGGGGTATCCTGACATGGAGATGCTGAATGAGCTTACAGTACGGATGTTGTTCAAAATTGTGGATGCTGATGAAACAGGTTTTTGACCAGAGCAGATCGGTGGAAAGATATTCTGTCCCAGATGACGTCTCCCTCCTCCTCTTCCTCTTACTGCAACGTTGCCTTCCAGTTTTGCTGAAGACAGGTTTTTATAGTGCTCACTGCTGATTGGTGGGTTTACAATTATGCAGCAAAGTGTCTGTGTGTCTGACAGCTATGTTTGATCAAATAGTTTTTGGTATTTTCAGAGGCAGTGCCTTAAAATGGCAAACAAGTGACATCATGTTAGATTTCTGTGTCTTGTGTAAATACGTGTGTTTAGTGTGAGGCTGAGAATGTACTTACAGCTGAACAGATCTAGGCTGAGGTTTTGTCCCTTGAGTGTCAGGTTTCACTTATTGTTATTTTTATTTGTATGTGTGAAACGGTAAGCATTTCATTAAGAAGCATTTTAGGAGCATTTAGACAAATTGTATTTCATCCTCCATTACATCTAAGTAACAAATAAATCTATAATCCTTACACATAATCAGTTCATGTATGATGGTGACCATTCGTTTGCCCTGGAGGTGTCGTCTGTACAGGGCTGGCATTATCCCATTCGCCTCTTTGGTAGGATGTTGTCATTCTTGCAAGATCCCTATTCAGATAAAAAAACTGCATTCAACTCAGTGATGAATGAATGAAGTGAGGCTATATAATATATAGCAGTGCAGGGGGATCACAGAACTGAAATGCAGGTGAGTAATCCTTTCTTTATTGTGCTCATGAAGACACAAGGTTAGCTTTGTGAGCAGAAAACCTTTTTATAGATTCAATGTGATGACATATCATTGTACAAATGGAAAGTTTGCCAATTGCTCCCTAATGACAGGATAGTGATATGAGTGTTTACTGTATTTACGCATGTATGCTATCTGCAATTTACCTTTAAATGATCCTATATTTGGTAGCAGAAATGCTATTTACTGTCATATTTCCATCCATTCATCTATTTTCAGAGTTTCCATTACTGCTAATTTGGGTTCAGGGTCAAGAAGAGGCTGGAACCTCATTCAGCCTCGATTTTATGAAAGAAGTGGAAATATCAGACAGATCACCTGTCTATCCTGTTTTTATACCCCTTTAGTGACTTTTCAAAAAGGCACCTCAGTATTTCTCCATGAAGGTTAACGATAACTGAATGTGAATACCTTTAGGGAAATCCTTCTCCTTCGCTTTTGGTCTAAAGGATTTGACTTGACTATTCATGTTTTTCTCAAAGCCGCTAAGTATCTTTTAGCTAATGTGACAGAGTTTACAAGAGTTTATTCCAGAGTCTGGATCATGATTCATGACACTTCATTTCCACAGTTTATTTACCAGTCTACATTAAAGATTTAGTTTAGAAGTAGATTTAGATGCATTTGATATAATAGTAGCCTAAAAAATGGAAGTTTAGCTTGACTTCATTTTTTTATCTGTATTATGTCATGTGATGACTTATTGTGCCTTTCCGAGCAGGCTTTAGCTACTTTCCATTGAAAATAGGCCAGATCACATGACTGACAGGGGTCATGATGATAGCACTACCACTAGTGAGCTAATCTGCAAGCATCTGTACTTCTGGCTGACCACTAATACCGTTATTACAATGTTGTACAACACTGGTGAAAGAAAATGTTACGATGGATACAGTTCAGTAGGAATTGATTATTGAAAGTGAGGGTTAGTTGTAATGTGTGGGACTGCTGAAAAAGACTTGCAGTGAATAAGACCTATTGAAGATTGTCACAATTGTCCTCTGGGCTAGCTATATAGCTGCTAACTATAGCTAACTAATGTAAAATGCTGCACATTATGACTATAAGTGTAATTGCTGATGATAAACATCATGAATGTCAATAAATAAAGTGTTAACAATGATTTCATGTACTCTTGGCAGACTTTACTCAGTAGAATGACATCATAGCCTGCAACACCCATACTCACTGTGGGGAACACATTGATTGTGTTTGCACCAATGGTAATGTAACCGTGACTTCCATCTAAAATTTCAAAGGTGAAGAACATATGTACCTACTTTTTGCAGACAGTTCCAGAGTTGGTGGATCACAGCACTGTGACGTTCCCTGAGGGCAGGACTGATGATACATTCAAAGCCAGAGAATCTCTATGTGCTGTAAAAATGCATTCTGTGATGCAAACAAATGATCAAAAAGCAGTGCAGAGTGTTGCTATCCAAAGAACAGAGTGAGGCTGTAAAGCTACAGAAGGGGCTGCTAGGCAGGGCCACGAACTTAACTGCAGGTGTATTCCTGCTGAGGGGAGGGCGGGTTGCAGAGTGGGGGGTAATGGAGGGGTTGAGCCAGGTAGGAGGCAGAGGCAGGAAAATGCCAGCGGAGGGACATGCTTGTATATACTGTGTGTGTATGTGTGCGTGTTCACAAAGGAAAGAATGAGCACCAGAACACACATAGTACCTCCCTGGAGGCTGCCAGATAGTGGGGGGTTGAGTGGCAGTAAACCGCCTTCCAGTTGCCATCAGAGCACCACCTGCAGCAGAAGAACTTTTTCAACAAACACAAATGGGCACACACACACACACACACACATACTGACGCCTCTTCAGACTGTCAATCTGTAGGCCCCCTCCCTTCTTCGGCCTGTTGGACTAACACAAGAATTCTAACTAACTTGCTAGAGAGGACAAACCTAGCACAAAGTATGAAGAAAACAAAGCTTGTTGTGCTGTGCTGTCAAATGTATAATCTGCATGTAGGTAGTGCTCAGAGAACAAAAGGCAAGGGATAGAAGCTTAAATAAAACGTATAGGTAAGACTCTAAATAGATTCAACAATCACAAACCTTTATGTATAACACCACCACAAACTGTTGGCCAGGAAATCAACAGAAGAGAACAGAAGATTTCATATTTTCAACAAAAAAAATCAATTTAAGCAAGAGCAACCATGACGTACGTTACCTTATAGCTCATTGTGTCAGTGTGCATGTGCAGGGTTATTGTTGTGATGGAAAACAAAAGAGTCAAGTCCTCTGGGTAGCTTTGATGGGGAGGACATTTAATCCAAATTTATGCAGCTCAGGTAGAGCTTCAGGTCAAGGACAGTGTGGGCTTGGATCCGACGGCCATGTTGTAAACAGAGCAGCCACTTACCTGCCAATCACCGGCCCATTGCTGGAGGACCGGACACGGATCTGCAATATCCACAGTCAGCAGGCAAACAAGATGTGTGTGTGTGTGTGTGTGTGTGTGTGTGTGTGTGTGTGTGTGTGTGTGTGTGTGTGTGCAAAGAGAGCTTTGCATCCAGAGTGCTTTTGACCTCCAGGGTGAGACAATTTGGAGTTCCTTCAAGCAGTATGAGTGGAGACCTCGCTGGCCCCATCCTCCTCTATCACACTGCCGGTTAGTCCTAATCAGAACCGACATATTGTCTGTCTGTCAGTTCATTCAGCGGCCATGTTGGCTTTAAAGTTTGTGCTATTGCCAGAAATTGCTTTCTGAGCTATGGAATGAAGGACAAAATAAGAGTTACAGAATGTGAAAGCGCTGCTATAAATTGCCTTCCTGTGAGTGAAGGCTTTGTGTAGAGTCATAATAGTCTTAATGCTAAAAATACAGATGCAAAAACATTCAGCTCACACATACGCAGTGCCATTAAATTCAGTAGTTCTCCCATGTTAAATTAAAATTAGATGGAGCACTCTTTCTCTCCCTCACCTAGCTACCCATCTCTCTTGTCTGGCCCTGATTGGTAGATGGGATTCATTAAAATGTCCAAATGAGATTTGTCTTGCATTACTTTTCAGAGAGACAAGTGAAAATGACTAAAAATACAGTAAATAGAAAAGCGCCCTAGATGTACACGCAATAAAGCCTTGAGCTAAGCAGGAGCTTTTAAATTATTAGGTGAGTGCTGGGCACAGCACTTGATGGTATTTGCATTTTTATTTTTGATTTAAATTTGCACAAACCTAATAATTTCATTTCTGCAAATGTGGGCCATTTGTAAGACTCCTGCATGATGAAGCTTTCCAGTCTCCCATTGGCAGAAAATGGCAAAAAAATGAAACAAGACACTCCGCGTGGTTTTTTTGTGCCTCTGTTTCGTTGTTGTTCTGCAGATGCTTCATGCAGGACAAATCTAAACGTTTTTCCTTTTCACCAAGAGTCAGTGCCAGTGAGCAAACCACTGCAGCTGTTGGAGAAGACACACAAATTAAAGGACACCCACACGGATGTGCACAGGTACATGAGAAATGACTTTACTGCCAGCCATCGAAAGGAAACTGTTCTTTAAAATGTAGACACATTCTTTGGCAATTTCTTTTTTGGGGGGGGGTTAGTTGGAAAATGGTAATGGAATTTATTATTACCAGACATCAATTTTCTTCACAATGAAGATATTGCAACAAAGTTTTGAAGTTTTGAGTGGTCTTCTTCACCAGAACTAAAACAATACACAGTCATTTCTTTGATTTACTGGGTATCAAACTCAAATTGAGATTGCATATCCATGTAATAGATCTAGTCATTATTACCATGGGGAGATATAAGGACGCGAAGTTCCATTCCCCTACCGCTGCAGTACAGCTTTCATCCCAAAGTGATTGCTCAATTGCATGTTTATCATCCATGACATTGGCGAAATGTTTCTTTCCCAGAGTCACCTCATAAAACCCTCATTTGCAAAAGTTTAGCTGAGATTAGTCCATTAGCCAAATTACCTAGCCAAGCAGTTGATTTCCAAACGCAGTGTCTTCAATCTGCGGCACAGCATGGGCCCTCGCTCTGAGAAGAAATAAGAGGGAGAGTGAGAGACGGAGGAAGAAGCTCGGGAGAGCACTCGGGACTCTGAGCTCTGCAGCGCTACACAAGTTTCCCAACCTTTGCCATTTTCCTTGGGTTCAGTCTTGAGGAGTAAAAGACGTATTACTTATAATGTCAGCTGCCTTCATAAAAGCAGGACCAACTCTTCCCTGACACCGTGTTCTGCTCGCACTTAATTGAAGGATCAGAGATGAGGTATGAGTTCATTCATGAGTTTCCTTCACAGCCAGAGGTAAATACCAAAAAGACGCTTGGCGTATGCAGAGTCCAGTCACCTCTCTGATTAGGAGTCTGGTTTCTGACTACACGGCTAAAGAGGGAAAGAACTCTTGAAAAAGGGTTTCTTAAGGGCTCTCGTCAGAAGACGCCTCAGTTTGGTTGCCCTCATATTAGGTCAATAAGTCAGTCTCTTTGCAAAGTCACATTCAGTGCATTGCAAACTCAATCTGTCTGCCCTTTTCTTACATTTTCATTATCACTCAATGGCTGAGGGAGAGATTAAAAGGCATTAATTCAGTAGCACAATTACTCAATTTTCTTTCCGCAACTCTTTCTCACTCTATTCCCTCTTCCAGCTCTGCTCTTTGGGACAGGTCTGGTGTCTAAACTAAGGCTTGACCTCCTATTTGAATAAGTTAATGTAGTAGCCTGTTTGTGGAGAGAGAAATGGGGGGGAGGGCTGTATCAGTTGCATACAGTTGGCTCTGGGGAGAATTTGATTCCTTTTCATCTGTCACTCCCAAGGTGTCATTCTCCACCCCAGGTTGTTATCGCCACGCAGGCCCTGACAGCTTCAAGCCGCTTCCTCAAAGAAAAAAAGAAAAAAAAACGTTGCAAAGCTCCACGATGAATGCATTTGGAAGGAGACGAAAATGACATATCGTTTGTGCACAGACGTGGATTGATGCTGCATTACACACCATTCTAATAAACAGAGAGAACCTAAGCACAATGTTCATTTTGTGTTATTCATGGGTATTTCTTGGATTAGTTTGTAAGGTCTTGTTAATACCCATTGTAATACTTATAATAATAACACTTTGTTATGCATTAGAAGGCCAATGTAAACAAAGACATGCATAGAATGGCTTTTCACAAACTCTGTGGCAAGATACAGCATTTAGCTGCCATATGCACAGGAACAGCAGCAGAGAACTGAGCTGATATGTGAAGCCAAGAGTGCGGTGGCCCTGAAGTGCAAAACACAAACGCAAATCAGACAACACAACGCATTAACAGAAAACACAACAAACTAACTCCTAACGGAAAGGGAGGGTTCTTATGGTCATAAAGGATCGTTGCTGATTGGTCCAATCAGGTGGCGCTAATGCACTATAAGCTGTTTGCCAACCGTCATTAAACAAAAGAAGAAGAAGCAGCATAAGCAGAAGAAGTCACACGAAAGAAAACAACGGAGCCAGTTCTTCTGTACAACCCAGCTTCTTTTAAACGTCTCTTCAAAGTGCACATACTCATAGTGATGTCGTGAAACGTTGACAGCATGTCAAGTATCACCTCATATGTATGTCCTGCATCAAAATAATGCCTGATAATAGCAAACATTGAATCATCAGTAGCGCTCATGTTTACATGAGACCACACAGTCTGATTCTTGTTAATAAGCACCCACGTCTTCCGGTAGGAGTACCTACCCTTTCCGTTAGGAGTTAATGTGTTGTGTTTTCTGTTAATGTGTTGTGTTGTCTGATTTGCGTTTGTGTTTGTGTTTTGCACTTCAGGGCCACCGTAGAAACGTCCTTACTGTCAATATATCTAGCCATACATCCTCTGAATGCCCTAGGTCTCCTGTTTGTGGATGTACAGTTTCACTAGGCTGGGATTATCTAAAGGTCACAATAGGTCATTCTATACAATGAGGTCAAGTTTCAAAAAATGGTCTGACTACAATGGCTGTTGAGTATCAGTTGTTTAGTCATAACCAATTTGTACAATTCCAATACTGTTTAGGGACCTCCACAATATTCATAAATATTTATTTATATTTATATTTATAATTATACGGCGTAGTTTTTGCCCCAAACTGCATGAGATTAGCATAACGTGGGCATGTTGGTAAAGGGTATCCGCTTTCATTCAGATACCTTGAAGTGAGCGGTCATTGGACCACTTTGAAGCCCCCTTCCCGACAAGCTAGCATTACATGATTTGTACCATTGGATGCCTGAGGTCATTTAGTTTGATATCATACCAGTTCATTATCGCTCTAGTTTGTAAACTCAGTCCGCTACTGCCTCTGAAAGACAGAGTCGGCAGAGGATGTAGACATTCAAGCTGAGGTTCTGTAATAAAAAAGACAAAGACACTATCAAATAAGTGTATAATGCCAACTGTCTACAACTGTATAAAAGCTTATCAATTCCCCAGAATTAAGCCACAGTAGAGAGTTTCCATTGGTACAATAATATGTAATCTAACTGACAATGAGGAAACATTGTTTATTCACAAAGTCCACCTCATCTGCCGCAAGGGCTGTGCAGATCAGAGTGCAATATATTGCATCAATCACTCTCGGGAATCCTGTGAATTCATTCCAGCACACTAAATATGCAACACATTGCATTCATTATTGATAATTACAGTCAACTAATGTAAGCTACCTGCAGTGTAATAGAAGTCTGCTTTCATTGGCGGAGTGGGCTAGCAGCCTGAAAATGCACCAAACATGTACAATACCTCTGATCATCAGTGTGAACAAAGTGCCATAACACCAGTGCCCTGCTGAGCCCCTCATGATATCTGACAATTATTCAGTAGTATGTATCTCACAGACCCGTTACATTTTCAGGCAATGTTCTTGTACATATATTTTTTTAACATCTGGATCCCACAGGCTGAATAAAATCCTCTCCTGAGCAGTATAGCCTTAGTTACAATGGTGATGTCCCTGGTGTAAGTGAGCCATCATGATCAGATCAGGGACATTACAATGTCACGACATTGAATGTGAGCAGTAAAGGGTTGTTCAATTTTGGAAAAACTCGATTGGATCCTCCTAATTCTGTCAGATATCAACAGTGTGCCATCCAACATGCGGAATTCTAGGAGTTTAGGATGAAAAGTAATTTGCTTCACTTCCCAAAACATCTTTTGACAAAAATCTAGATATTTTTGTGTTCAATTTGCTCTCTTTTAAGTGTGAAAAGGGATCAAATGTTGCTAGCTAACCACAGCGGTCTGCCAATGTTGTGGTGTGCGTGACTGAGACAAATGTTGCAGATCGTGAAAAAGTGTTTTGGCTACATGTCGAAGTCATGATGGATCAGAAATCTCTGGAGTCAATGAGAGCAGAAGACGGGGTTGACTAGCACTGGTGTATTTCCATATCTGCAGCTGTCCTGTACAATCATGTACAGTGAATGTATAGTTTTTATTGCATTACTGGAATTACATTTGTTTTATTTTGTGCACTTGGAATTACTCTTTACAAAAAGAAATTAATAAATACAAAAACAGTCATTTCTGACATATATTGTGAGGTTGCACGATCCATGCAATACAGTCGTGCCCTTATTTGTGTTGTAATGGGATCTTAGTTTATGCTCAATGAATAAATAAAATATGCTTACAACAGCGATACATACTGTAAAGCTACCTGGTGTTACTGTTTTTGGATCACTGTGTGATGAGTGGCAAAGTGCTACTGTTGGGAGATAAATGTGTGTTGGTCCTGAGATGTGTATGAAGTGTTTTGGTTGCATCAGTGCATTTTGAATTGCATGTTGGTCAAGTGGTCAGTTCTGAAAAAAGTAAATGGTATTGAATTGAATTGAAACAAGTGAAAAAACTGTGCAAAATAATTGACTGGTTCTGCCAACACCTGATCATGACATTACATGTAGCCTTGCCTCCATTTGGCACATCTTTGGCGGCTCCTATTATCCACTGCTCAGACGAGAGAGTGCCTTCTTCAGCACAGAATCCCTCCCCTGCCCTCCCTGACACTTCCATTCCTTCTTCACGTCTCTCTGGGAGAAGAAAAATAGAAACACACAGTGATGTGAGAAATCCCCTGACACCCAGAGATTGTAATAATCTCTACTCTTCTTTACATTCTTCGATTCCTAATACTTTCCTACAAAAACAAATTTATGGTAATCCCCCCGTCGCATATCCATTGCTGTTGTCAAATCCACATGAGGGCAGCCAAACATGCCTTTTCTCTCCGTTCTATATCCGTAAGTACGGAAGCCCAACAGCATTGTCCTCTGTAATAATTACTTTGAGCACACTTTCATTCGCAGACTTTAGCAGCATTATTTAGATTGTGGATTACCATATCACTGCAGTGATTTTGAAGTTCACATAATTCAAAACTCCCTGGATCCAGATGAACACATGCTAATCTGCTTTGGTGTTCAAGGGATGTATGTACATATGTGCAGCTCACACAATGGACTGTGGTCCTCGTCACAGTCAGAAGCGAGCAGACTGGCGAAATCAACATATGTGAAGAGGGCTGTTAGTTATTAATGGAGCAACACTCCTGTTGGTTTGGCAGATTATGAGTTCAATGTGTTCCTCTCAGCTAACCACTGGCAGCCAAATGCTTGTATGCACTTGCGTGTGTGTGTGTGTGTGTGTGTGTGTGTGTGACTATGGCAGTGACATACTGTAATTGCCTGTAAAATGGCAAATTGTCTTTGTTTTTTGTACGGATCAAACAAATGAGATATAACACGTGTATTAGTTTGTTAGCTACATATTTAGAGTACAGACGCGAGAGCAGTATCAATCTTCTCATTTATCTCTGCAAGAAAGATTAGTTTCTAAGAAGTTATATTTCCCAAAATGTCAAACTATTCCTTTCAGACAGTTCTTGGTTGACAATGGTTCTGCACATTTGCATATAACCATGTGTGAGCATAACGTGGGTGATGTGTGTTGCATATGCATATGCATCCACGGCGAAGTTTTAGTGCCGGTAATGGCACGGCGGTGGCTTTCATATACATCTGAGCTGTGTGCGGTTTGGCTGCAGACGCCTCTGCTAATAGGTTTCATGTGAGTGGCCCTGCTGCTGCTCTCTAAAGGTAATATGTCACAGTCCAAGTCCCCCTGGCCGTGCGGTCTGTCTCACCACCGTCCTGCCCCACTCCATCAAGTCGTCCCTGTGCACAGACTAGCCTCTGGGGGAGAGGCCTGCCCAGGAGTGTCTAGAAGTCTTTAGGTAATGCTACATAGAGATATAAGGCTGCAGTGCTGTGAGGCTTTGATAGCAGCAAGCATGTGTGTAGTTTAAGAAACCACTTTCTGTAAACTGCTCTCTGTTGAAGTATGTTGCCTTGACTGTTAAGCAAATCAAACGGGTACAAATTGTAAGGTCTCAGATTCAAGACTAATGCTGCTGTTGTTGTCGTTGTTGTTGTTGTTTTATTAGCTGGAAGCCTGTTGTTCTGAATGTCATGATCTCTCATTCAGGATCACTGACATTTGGAAGTTCACCACCAAAGCCATATGTTCTGACATTAATTCAGTGTCAGTTTGTGATGCCTAGACACCCAAAGTGTCTTGTCTACATTATATCATAATACGAGCTGTAAAGTGAAACTGTAAATCTGTTATCAAGCATGTATATGGTAGATAATTGGCTAAATTAACCACAAGTGTGTTGGCTATGCTGTACAGTTCGCTATGATAGCCTTTCCTGTCTGTCAGCCAGACTCAAAAACAATGACAGTATCCAATAAGTTAGTTATGCTTGGGCTACTTGCCCCATGAAACAACATTATTTGTGCCATAGTCATCCTAATCTCTCCAACAATCACTCTGCACAGGTTGCCAGTCAATCACAGGGCTGACACATAGAGACAGACAACCAGACAACCACACTCACTGTTACACCTACAGGCAATTTACAGTTGTTAATTAACCTAATCTGCATGTCTTTGGATTAAACCATTAAAACATTAATGGATACAAATATGAGAACAAGACCCAGGTTGACAAATACTAGTAGTCATTGTATTGCCCTTTAAAACACCTGTGGGGGTTTTGCTGTAGTTTAGGTATTAAGACGCTGACCATGAACAGCAACATCCCTGGTTGGGATCCACCTGCAGACATTTGTTGGATCTCTGTTTCACTTATCTCTCCAGTATTGCTTTTTATTTGATTTAAGTAATTAAACTCTCCTTAAAGAAAAAAAAGTGAAAGCATCAGCCACAGTTTGTGTGATCAGACATTTTTTGCAGCCAAATGTTCAGCGTTTTGTGCTGTACCATTATGTACTTAAAACTCTGCTTTGTGAGCCCAGGCTCGCATTTATCATCCTGGAAATCAGTATGTCAAGGCTGATGCGCTGGTAACAAAAGCAGATGCATGGTAGGTGTTGTTACACCCAACACTTTTTTCTGTCAGCTGTGGTATTGGCCAACACACCCTCACTCTCCCTCTTCTTTCAGTAGAAACCTTGGATTGGATTGATTCGCTCTCTCTTTCTGTTTCAGGAGAGGTATTGAAGGGCGTTGATTTCCTCGCAGTTCAGGCGAGACCAGACACTGTGTTGCTCGGCGAGAGGCAAAGACGTAGTCGAGCGAGAGAGAGGTCACCGATATGATTATCCCCGAGTGTCAATACAAAAGGGAGACGAGAGAAAGGTCCCTGCTGAGCTGGAAAATGAATGGCTTTGACCTCATCAAACCTGCGGAAGCATCTCCACTTGCTAATTAAGATTGAGTGGAAGAAAGTCATCAGTGTACAGGGCCGGCCATCTTAGCTGAAGTTAATCAAGCGCACTTCACTTCACTGCTCTTTGGATTCATCAAAAGAGGAGAGAGAAGGGGTGATGCAGTTGGCAGCATTTCATAATCATGATAACAGTATTTTCTCAATAACACCAGTCCGTCCCACTCTTTAGTCTTCATGAGACACTGTATTATGTTGCGTTCCTGTAGCGTGTGCTTATTTCTTCCACATGGTAAGAGGTATGATGTCCCAATAACAGGCTCGTTATTCCCAATTAAACTCTCTCACATCCATCATAAACTGCCACTGTAAACCAAGCATAGGGCCATTATTGGTTCCCATTAATACTGTGTATACAAGCAGATGGCAATAGAGTGGGGACTGTGTGTGTGTGTGTGTGTGTGTGTGTGTGTGTGAGAG